>JAVRXN010000010.1:15300443-15590443 GCA_033556935.1 Timema podura
CCATCCATCCATCCATCCATCCATCCATCCATCCATCCATCCATCCATCCATCCATCCATCCATCCATCCATCCATCCACCATCCATCCATCCATCATCCATCCATCCATCCATCCATCCATCCATCCATCCATCCCATCCATCCATCCATCATCCATCCATCCATCCATCCATCCATCCATCCATCCATCCATCCATCTCCATCCATCCATCCATCCATCCATCCATCATCCATCCATCATCCATCCATCCATCCATCCATCCATCCATCCATCCATCCATCCATCCATCCATCCATCCATCCATCCATCATCCATCCATCCATCCATCCATCCATCCATCCATCCATCCATACCATCCCTCCATCCATCCATATCCATCCATCCATCCATCCATCCTCATCCATCCATCCATCCATCCATCATCCATCCATCCATCCATTCCATCCATCCATCATCCATCCATCCATCCATCCATCCATCCATCCATCCAACATCCATCCATCATCCATCCATCATCCATCCATCCACATCCATCCACTATCCATCCATCCATCCATATCCATCGCAGTTACCGTGAGATGTAAGTATGAATGTGTATCATTTGTAAGGTGTAGATAGTTGGACTGGCTAGATCTAGCTCTAAATATTTAAAGTGCGGCAATGCATTTTAGACTTCCTAATTTTATTGGCAATTTAAAATATTTTATCAGCAATAACTAATTTCTCTCAAATATTTCAGAATAATGCTTTTCCACGTCTTAATACCCGTCCGAGATACAAACATTATTATTGAGTTTAGAGGCTAGGAATTAGAAAGGCATTATTTACAGAAAATGAGCCCAAATTTACGTGAAAGAATCGTGGGAAACATACCTTAAGTGCAGCTGGCTGAGCTTCCAACCCTGACCTACCAGTAAACCAAACTATATAAGCCGGGCATTTAGGCTAAGTGCCTACATATACTATTTATTATTGAAAAGTGTTTACCTACAATTCTTGGTTGACTGAGTATTTCAGGGATACACGGCTCTAACCAATGATCGTGTGATAATAGCTCTGACATTGTATAAAGCTTGTTTCTAACCAATGGACAAACGGTAATGGCTCTGATTATGTATCACGCGCTAAGAGAGGGTGGTAGAGGTAGTGAAAGGTGTTAGAGGGGGTAAGGGCAAAGGAGAGGGGATGTCAGCCACTTTACTCCTTTTTATGATCTATAACATACGAGTATATCTTACGCACCTGAATAGAGTTTTATTCCCAGATAGGAAAAAAATCATACTTAGTATGAATTTTTAAAAATCTAGAAATTTTGCTAGCCGTTATTTGACTATTTTAGTCACCAGAACCAGTCTTAAAAAACTATATTTATTGGGAGAAAAATTAAGTTGGCAATACTGTTCTGAAGGGTCTAAGAGCTTCAGACTTTTTAATAGAATTGAGTGCATGCGCACAGTTATAAATATGTATTTATTGATGAAGGCTCCAGTGGAGAGCATCACTATCGGGCCCATCTCGGCAGTAGTTTGAAGAAGACTCTGGAATATTATTCAAAGCCCCGCGTCTTGGAGGTTTATTTTAGTCAAGCGCGTTCTCAACAAGGATCTAGAAATAATAATTCTCGAATTTGTGAATATTTTAGATCTAGTTTAATTTAGTATTATCTCTTTTAATTATATTAATATTACACTTATTCCAAACAAAATTAAGTCAATAATTATTAGTTTAAAGTTATGGTAGGTCATCTAAAATCTAAAATATTAAATACCCTTTTATTTTCACTTTTACTTTGTCTGGCACATAAAGATATGGCGTACATAACATAATGTGCAACACATGTTTTTATAAAAAAATACAACACAAAGCAATTTGAACAAATTAATAATAACAATAATACATTTTATAAATATATGTATACTAGTAAAATATTAATGTGAATCATGTATTTATAATGAACTTTAATATGGTATATTTTACATATTATTTCGTTTTATTATAAATTATTTAATATACTGTAGATAAAATAGGCTAATCTCATATTAATAATTAATAGTTCTCTAAAATTATTAATTCAACTATATTTAAAACAGTTTCTAAATTAAAATGAAATTAATGATCTATTAATCTAATTGTTTTAACCTCTTCACTGCCAAATTAAAATACCAAATAATTTTATAGTACATAAAAGCACCACTGTTAAAACGTATAATATGGTATTTCATCTTAATAACATGTATTATATTTGCGTTTAGCCAGAACGAGTATTAAGACGCGCTTAATAAATAAATAAATAAATAAATAAATAAATAAATAAATAACGAAAGAAATACTTTTAAAACTCGTTTAAAGATCATTATTACTTCTATTTTAGTTGAACAACATTTAAATATTTTGCTAAATTTAGAGAATACAAATTTTAATGCAAGGTAAATTATTTTTATATTTGTTTATTCATAAACACCTTATATATTCTATAAAAACTATAAAAGGTGTGATCAAATAAATCATATACTAGCAAATTTTATGTGTATGCTTTTTTAAATATCCCTGAAAAGAAAGGTACAATATGAATACTAGTATTTAATAATAATGACAAATTTTATTTTAATATTAAATTTTCTACAGAAGAACATCTTCAGCCAAAAATGCTCCGATGTTGAAATGGCGGATCTATTGAAATATGTAAGTACCTTGAGACCTTTTGTAAATTATTTAATGTTCCCAAACCTCTTGAGCTGGGCTTAACATATATATAGATATATGGCGCGGATAGGATTTTTTTTTTTACCGACTTCTGACATAGCATACTCATTTTACGTTAAAACACATTGTTTGTTTATAATTTAAAATGACGAACAAAAAATTCAAGATGAATGCATTCTGACATCAAATATTGTATACAAAGAGGTATTGTAAATTGTAAATACGTTCACATTAATAAACTCTCTTTGCTATTTTGTGCATACACTTCGCACGCATTTAATTTAAACAACCCAACAAAAGACTAAATCATTTTTTGGGGGGGGGGGGAGGTGAGGGGAAGGTTGAATGTGCGAAAGTCTCGCAAGAGCTTACTGGTATATATATATATATAAATTAATGGACCAAGTAAATATAGATGATAGTATATATAAATATAACTGCGTAAATAAAATAAAATACTTTTGTTTTAATCAGGAAGAGTTCATTAAATTAAAACATGAATGACCCACATCGTTAGGCACGTAGTCAATGTTAAGCTTATTAATTTAGCCTGGTTTGCGGGTGACGGGAAGGTCATAGTTTGAATCCCGTATGGGTGTACAAAGTGCGGTTTTACTAACGGGTTTCCCACTTTATGTCACTGAAAATGTGGTTAAATTTCTCCTAGTTTTACCTTCAGCATTCCTAACCCATTAATATTTAACTTATTTGTGTATAATTCAAACACGTATCCTTACTTAAAAGTGGTGAAAAGACTCACAGGAAGGGTGTACACAATATTTAAATTTATTATGTCAACTCAGTTATAATTTGGTGACATGCTTCTGCTTTTTTTTTTTTTTTTTTAGCGTTTGGCATCTTTGACGAGGGGAGATATAAATTATCGCTAGCTCGCTTGCCCGTGTGAGTAGACTTTCAGCCGGTCTGGTGGCACAGAAGGTTGCCCAAGGTACGGCTATCGAGGTCTACACGTCGTACCAGCAATGAGAAGATATGAAGGTGTGGAAACACAACTAAACACAACTAACCAAACCCCGGTGACCGTTGGGGTGATTCCCCTTTCATGAAAATACTTGTGGTGCCAGCCGGGAATCGAACCCGGGACCTCTAGTTCCTTAGCCAGGTGCACTGACCACCATATCTCGGGTTACGTTTCTGCTTTCAAACAATAAAAGTTGTAAACAATTTTTAATTGCATTTACGTATTTCTTAAACGATGTTTTTATATTTATTACTATAATAACTATGGTAACTATTATAATTATATTCTTGGTTGTGAGGCTGGGGATCGATCATAGTTTCTAAAGTTCGGTTAACCTCGAAGTAGCCATCTTCCGTAATATTAGTCTGGGAGTATTATTATTAGCATCGCGTCTAACTACCTGTTCGGGCTATACGCACTATGCGCAGATTAAATAAGTGGTGTTGTTAGCATGAAGATAATTAACTTTGTATTGTACGTTATTGATTTCTTAGTCAAATAAATATTAGAAGTAATTAACTAAATCCTCTATCATATATTATTCAATATAATAATATTGATAAATAAAGAAAAATATTTTATTTATAGTAAAACTGTGTTTTATTTAATAAATATACGGTATTTAGATACGTTTTTGTTTCCGGAGTTTTTTTATTAGCACCGGGTTTTACTACCTGTTCAGGATATACGCATATGTAGAATATTATTTTCGCTAATAACCAAAGGATGAGTAAGTTTAAATTTTAGAAGAAGTGTACCCGTATTTGCGTTGAGGGATAGTAGAAAACCATTTTGGACCTCCCCCCCCCCCCATCATTACACCCGGCCGAGATTAAAACCCCAATCTCCCTGTCATTTGTAGTCTATTCTAACACTATAGTGACGCCTTAGACCATGCGGTCACCTAAGCAAGTTATTTTTATATGCTACTGGTTTGGACCTTGGCTTGTTACGTTTCGAATTAACAATAACAAACTCTCCACGATTGCTATTTATTTCCTTATTTCGACTGTGCCATGTATTGATGACACAAATAACAAGATTATATATAAATATAATATACATATTTAATAATTATTACAGGAACACAGTATGTTTTATAGCTTACAATGTTGCTGTGAGTCATGACACTGCTCACTCTAGCTAATAAGTGTTTCCTACTACATTAAGCAAATGTGCTTCTGTTACAGATAAGTTAAATTTTAGAAAGGAGACTGCTAAAATGTTATACAACAGTCAATTGATTTTAAAAATCTTATAAAAATTATTTTTATTCTAATTTTAAGAAATCATGTAAATAGAGTTATATATTTTATGTAGGTTTATAAAATTTAAACTACGGGTAATTTAACAACGTTTTGTATGTTAACTTAAAATCTATTCACTTTTATGTAAAATAACATTTAATTTGGACCAGGTCAATTGCCAGATCTTGCCTAGATTATGATTTTCTGCTTCTCTATCTACTCTAAAATAATTGGATAAAACTCTATTTTTGTACCATATATATTTTCAGGTGTGGTGTTTTTGAGAAATTTGACCATCATGATGAATTGTTCTTATCTGTGGAACATTGAGGGAAACTTGACAAATTGCTCTGCTCTTGTAAATGAAAAATACAACAAAAGTCTACCCAAAGAGAGTGAGTGAAAGTTAAAAATACATTAAAGCCATCCTCTAGTTCACTTTTCACCATTTTAGGTTTACATGAAAGAAAGGCATGCTTGTGTTATGTTACTATATTAGTGATTTTTTTTATATGATGATATGATTCTATTGCATTTTACAAAAAATATATATATATATTTATATAGTAGCAGAAAGCTAACCAATAAATCCTCACAAATATTAGAATTTCCTGCTACCAATTTCCACAAAATATGTCAAAATAAACACACTATTAATACGAACATAACTTTAAAATCAAAGCTAGTATAGGTAAGCAAGTATACTTTGATTTAACACATAATTTTATAAAAAATATACTGGTTATATTATTTAATTAACAATGCCGTTTTGTCATTTAATAACCTATTACAGTACATCATTTGATAACGACAATGTTAGATAAAGTAGAGTGGGGTAAAATCCCGCACGGGGAAATATAATTTTTATACACTTTTTAATTATTTGAATTTGGTTGGCAACACTGAAGCCTGATAGTGGAAGGTGTCACAATGAATTGCTGAAATACGTATATTCATTGTGTTTGAAGAAAGTCGTTTCAAGCTATGAGGTAAGATGTTTTAAAACACACTTTGAAATAATAATAACTTATTAATTTTATAAAACGTGTTAGCAAAGTTGTATTAAAATATAATGTAACAAATATGTTACCCATGTAAAGCAAGACCCTCATAGATAATACCACCTATTTAGTATTTATTGCGAGTTTCTCTCCCATTGAAGCGCTATAATACAAAATTGCCGCACCCTATCTTGGAGCAAAAGTCCGCAATCAGTTCTTGGGCAAAAGTCCACACGGATCTCTAAATATGTATCATAAAACCATTCCGGGGAGAGATATAATGTTCTACCCTAACTCTAGTTTGGTTGGTGTACCTAACTCCAAAGATAGTGGTGTGAACTTCGGTCCTAGCAAGCGAGACCAAAAATGTAGGGAGTAGCGTCACTGAATAGTCTTGGTCGCTTCTGCTTTTCAGCTAAACTGGTATACGTATGTCATTGCGTAGCCTAGGTCGATTAGTTCAGCTTTGATTTCCTGTGGGTCCATGTTTGGTGGCAGTCCCTTTATTACCTCTTTCACTGGATTGTCACGTGGTAGAGTGTAAGTGTAGAACTCCTGGTTCATTTCCTTGAGGATATTTTGAACCAGTTTGAAGTCATGGGTCGAGGTAGTCTGGATTTTTAGTCCGTATTTTATGTAGCTAGATTCCATGGTTGTCTAGGTGTACCTATTTTCAAGTGGTTTATATTTTTGTCTGCTGTCGTGAATGTTTTCTTCGCTTGTGTTTGGTCTAAGTTCTTACATTTTCTCTTGGCTCTCATGTTGTCTATTAACATTAGATGATTCGTTACCGTCATGTTCAGTCTCCAAGTCAGATGTCTCTGGGTTTGTCTCTGAATTTGAAAAGTTTGCATTTCTGTTAGTTCGTGATTTTGTCAAAATTAATGTTGGGGTGTCATTTTTTTGTGTTGTGCCACAGCAATTTCGCACAGCCCTGAAAAGGGTTGACTAGTGGCACACGGGTGTGCGGGAAAGTGGGGGTTCTCCCTCCCTGTCGTATGTTGTTGTGTGTGTCCCCCAAGATGGTCCCCGACTACAAGGTATTGCTTTACAGCCAGCCGCCTATTATATCTTACAGCTGCTGATTGGCACCGTAAAGATAAACGCAGCTCAAGGCCCCGCACAGACCGTCTCAGATTTTGTTGTGTAGGGGACTTGGGGACTCTATTTAATTGTATTGTCTTGATGTTGGCATCCTCTCCGCTGTGCACGTCGAGTCTTCTGCTCTTTTTTAAAGTCTTCAAGTCTTCATGAGGTACAGCAGACGCATCTAACTTCTTTGGGAACTCGAAGACGAATTATGTCAGTGTTACTATGGGTGTGAATCTTGTCTTTTGTGCAGAGGTAGGGGTTTGTGGTTGATCGGACGTTGTAGTCTGCTGTAAGTGGCCGTCTATAGTAGGTTGTTGTCTGTCGGCCCTTTTCAGGGCCTCAAACTTTTTTGTAGCTGTCAGTATTCTTTTTTGGTTTGTGCTTATTTGTGAGGTCTGAATTTTATTTTCCTGGCTAGTTTGTTAGCCATTGGGAAAGATCCTTGCCAGTCAGTGTTAACCTCCATGTTGGAGACTTCTGTTGATGAGTAGGACATTTCTGGGTCTTCTTTCCTGGTTAGCTTTGAGGAGTGGTTGGAAGCAACAATTTCACTCAGCCCTGAAAAGGGCAGGCTAGTGGCGCTTAAGTTTGGAGGGGCTTTGTTGCCCCCCTCTGTGCAGTGTGGGTGGTTGACCTTGGTGTGCGAAATGTTGTAATGAGTGTCCCCCAGGACGGTCTCCAAACTGCAAGGTGTTGTTTCGCAGCTGGGGACACTTTACGGTTCTCTATAACTAGTTGGCCATAGGCGTCGCTAAATCTTATTTATTGGGGGAGGGGGGAACGGATTTAACAAAGTAAGTACCCAGATTTTTGGGTGGAAGGGATGAAGGGTAAAAAAGGGTGGGGGCTCTGTACTTGCAGTGACTCGTGGTGATGTCCCCAAAGTTAGTTGTCAATTTTTTTCACATAAAATATTTTATGAATAATTTTAAAGTGTTCTAACACATAGCTCAGCTTGTAGCTATTAGAAAATTTACTAGACTCCAATAAGCTACAAGCCTAGCCATTAATCAGAAACAAAAAATGTATATTACTATTTATACTTTCGGAAGAAGTGGGTTTGAAATCCCCTTTCCTTAATAAGGAAATAATCAATTGCCACTTCACATTAAAGACAAAATAATAATTTGTACACATTGAATATCAAATATGTGATATGATAACTTATTTAGCTATTGTATTGATCATATATATAAATTACCTTAGTCATTTATGCATTGATCCAAACCAGTGGCGTCACGTCAGGGCAACAAGGAAAGCACTGCTTAGATTTGCTTGAAGATAAGTAATAATTTAATTTTATTTGATGGTTGAAAAATATTTTTCAAGCACCAATTTGTTTTAAAAAAATCTCGCACATACCATTTACCGTAACATGCATGCAAGACGTGCACTAGTCCATTATGCGATGGTTGAGAGTCTATACTTTTTTGTTTTTCATTCCATAGCTCTACTTAGTGTAATTATTAATTTTTACGTGATAGATTTAGGTGGGACTCAAGTAGGAATGCAAGCAACAAAGTTTCGATTTTTAACAAACGAAGCTATGCCCGAAGGTTGACGACTAAAACCGAAGAAATTGAAAGATACCATCGCATACCCTTCTCTTCCCCTTTCAAAACACAGAAGTGACAAATGTAGAAATTCAAGGGGGTGGGAATAAAATTAGGAGAGTTTCGTGTTAAAGGGGAGAAACTGACTTACCCTGTCCCTCGGTTGTCTGACAATTTGCTACTTCCTCCCCTGTCAGCGAAGCACGTCTTCCATTCTCGAGGACAAATCGTGTATGTGTCCAGTTACGATAGGCCATTCAGCTGTGGCCCATTTCGAACCTGCCAGAGGGTAGGCTGACCTGTAAAGGAGTATAGGGCTGATTTTTCTTTGTGAGTTACAGGCAGAAATCGCTAGTCCAGTGGTTCCCAAACCTTTTTTAGTTCACGGTCCCATATCAGGATTTTTTCATGGCACCAAAGTCAGAACATATAACTACCTAACATTTACACGTATTTCAAATTCACAAACCATTTATGTAAAAAGTATTAAATAAGTATATATTTTGAACAATCAAATCATTGAATAAATAAATCGTAATTAAAGGATGGGTGAACTTGTTGTTCACTACCCATCTTCTCAAATCTTGGAATAAAACTGTACAGAACCACCCTAATTTCCTTTTCCACGTTAATTTTCGAAAGATACTTGCTTTTTACCACAGCGATCGCCGAAAACTCATCTTCGCACAAATATGATGTCACAAATGGAATTGAGATTCGCTGAGCTTTACCACATAGCAGCGGATATTCTTTTTTTTTAATGATATCCAAAAGTCAGTTCCATGCTGTAGAATTTTGTCTTCAGTGTACTGTCGCAAGACATCTTAGTAAGATTGTCTTTATCTACAAAATTATTATTATTATTATTATTAGCACCGCTTCTTACTACCCGTTCGGATTGTACGCACTTACGCTGATGTGCAATGGAAGGGTGATTGTGAGATGAAATGGAGGGCCTACAGTTTAACGTGGAATCCGAACCACGGTGGAGGCCTGGCATTCCTCACATTCACAAGTTATGATTAATGCACGTCCTGTCAGAGGTGAAGGAAGGGTTTGGAAATCAAATTAATCTGTGCCGGGACCGAGGATTGAACCCCGGACCCTCCACACAGAAGTCTGATACTTTACCCCTAGACCACCAGGTCACCTTTCCTTCTACAAAAGTAAATTTAGATAGAGCTTTGGTCCTGAATGAGTCTTGAATCCATGCGAACCTATCGATATCATCTTATTGAAAGTATCTTTCAAACCAGTTGATAAGCTCTGATAGGTGCTCTTCAAAAACAGATTTTACGTTGCGAGAGAAATCAACTTCATTGTAGATCACAAACTGATGTAACAAGGGGAAACAATCTTTTCCACAGTCTTAATTCTTTTTTCTTCTACATAGATGTAATTTGTTTCTAAAAGCTGAAAACTATTCAACCAATTTCAAAATGTGCATGTTGCCTCCCTGCAGGGAGATATTCAAGACATTTAACTTTTCAAAGATATCACATAAGAATGCTAGTTTTACCAAAAATTCTGTTTCCGCGAAGTGTTTGGCATACTAATGTTTATTCTCTTCAAGAAAAGTGTACATTTCCTGCCATGATTCAAACGCATGGGACAATACATTTCCATGAGAGAGCCATCGTGAAGGGCAGTAGTACACAAAGAGGTGTATTCGGCTCCCATGTCCTCACACAATTTTTTAAAAAATCTTGCTTTCATCGATCGAGTTTTATAAAGTTTACCACACTTAACACACATTCTAAGACCAGATTCAGTGGGACTCAGATTATTTGATGCGAGTGCTTCTCTGTGAATGACGCAATGGTTCCACAGTGAATTGAGAGCTTTGTTCGAATAAGCACATGCAAACCTCCTTAATGGCCGGACATCAAAGAACCACCCTCAGCACAGACACAAACGCACTTTTCCCACTCTAAATTATTTTCATCTATAAATGCGTCCAGGATCTCGAACAAATCTTGGGCCTTTGTACTTGCAGTGATACTTTTACAAAAAAGAAGGTCTTCCACAATGTCATTTCCATCTATGAACTGTATAAAGCCAATCAAATATACATCCTTATTACTGTCCATGGCCTCATCCAGCTGCAACCCAAATTCCTTCCCTTTAATTTTTTCAATTAATTGATCATTGAGATCCTCCACCATGTGTTGTATTCTGTGACTGATAGTAGTATTGTTTGACAAAGGCACCTTTGAAAGCAGTTTACCCGCAGACTCCCTAATCATAATGCTAACCAAATCTACAGAAGCTGGTAGAATTGGTTGTTCTGCGACACATTGTGATTCTATATGAAACTTTGTATGATGCTAGCAAAGCATTGCTTGGTATTCACACCAGCTGTTGAGAAAAGGTACAATTTTGTTGTTTTAATTATTTTAATTTTACGGTGAAATAGTCGCGAGGTTTACCAACCATGTTTCAATGATTGGTTTCTAAATGGCATTTTAGCTTACATGGATGCATGCACTCTTGTGCCAAAGCTTTCATAGACAGTAAACACGGCGGTCTCTCTTCATCGTTGACATCTGTCGACGTAAAGCCAAAATCCAAATAGCTGCCATCGTATTTATGAAATATCCGCTTCTTCACACATCCACCACTAGTTTGTGGTGCGTTCTCTTTATTTTCACTCCTAAAATGCTTGTTAATGTTCAATAAAAATTTGTCCATTTTTAGGAAGATAAGAACAACAACTTTTAAAAGCTTACTTTATCACAGCATCATTCACTGGGTTTAATATTCAATAAATCAGGGCCGCGGAGACAGCTATTTATATATAAACTTCAAGTACCAAGAAAGTTCGATTAATAACTAGAACAGTCCATTCACTATATTCAAAGTGATGCACTTCAAATTGATACTACGTCTGTTCGCGCAGTGGGCTGAGAAACAACTGCCTTCTAGACTGCTTCATACTAGAACAACCAGGATTTATTAAACGTCCCTATTAAAATATGACATCGAACGCCACCTAGTATTACTCTTGAGAAGTGAAACAGTTAGTGGGTTGTACAGTGTCCATAAGATGTCCTTCCTAGCATCGCATCAACACATCAATGGTCCGATTTTAAAACCACATGGGCTGTCATTTCATTGAAAATATTGGAATATTTCGCGGCGCACAGTTCGTGAATCACTGCGCTATTCCTTATCTTTATAATGTGAGGGTGAATACAGTGAAGTGGATGAAACCTTTGAATAATGCTGCAATAAAATACAATATATTATATCTTGTAAGTGTTATAATTTTGATTATGAGTGATATCGCTGTGTTTTGGGTTTTTGGAAGGATTCTTTTGGAGGGATCGAATTGTGGGTGATGGCATTGATGGGTTTTTCGGAATATGTAAGATTTTTTCCTTAGGATTTATAGTTGGTAGGTTGGCCCTTCCCCCCTGTATCATCGGCTGCAGCAAGAAACTTAATCTTGGCGTGAAGAACAGACTCGCACCTACCCATGGGCTTCGGTGGGTACAAATATTGTTAATGGTATGGCATGATAGGAGTTTGACTGTGGTGGGATTTCTTGGATTGAGAAGGGTGGAATTTAGAAGTCAGTCCACGTCTACCTTGCTTTCTGGCATAATGAAACTTTTTTTTTTACTTTTTTCCAATAGCTTATGATCTAGGTTTGTATTTTGGTATTTATTAATTTATATGTATTTTACTTTCAAATGGGAATTTTCCCATCTAGGTCTTTTTTGTTTTATATATTTTTACCAATTAAAAAAAAGTTTATTAAGTCACTATGTCACCGTGGGCCTTTTTATTTGCTGTGTTTGTCTGGGTCGTAACGTCCTAGAGATCTAATGATTGTATTTGTGTGTCAATTTGTTCGTAGAACTTCTCGTTTCTATCTTTTTATATCCATGCAATTGTATAATATGATTGGCTGAATAATACATTTGTATATAATTAATTCTGTGTGTTCCGTTAGCTGGTTTCCTTTTAATAGTGGCTAAAGCTGTATGAATCGCCCAAGCGCTGTTCTATTTGATTGTTCTATGTGTTTTCTCCACGTTAATCTTTTATCTATTGCTACGCCTTGATATTTAATTATTGTCTGAATGGGTATCTTTGTGTTAAATAGGATGAAGGGAGCTGGTGGGTTTTGGAACCTTTTAGATATTACTAGTACTGCTGATGTGTCTGGATTTACTTTTATTCTCCATTTAGTGAACCATTCTTGTAGTGATACTAGCGGATATCTTTAAATTCCAAAGCTTGCGGAATTTATCTTTCTGTTTTGAGCGTAGATCATGATGTTGTCTGCAAACTATCTCACTTTGACTCTTAGGTCTAACGAAATATCTGAAACATAAATGTTGCAGATGTGAGGTGCTAGCGTGGATCCTTGGGGGACTCCCGCCTTTAGTGGATGTGTCGAATACACATTTCCCCTCCATGGCTACCTGGGATGTTCTAAGACTAAGGAAGCTGGCGATTGTCAGGATAAACGGGAAGCGGAGTTGTAGTAATTTATGAAGAAGGCTAATGTGCCAATCCTTGTCGAAAGCCTTCTCTATATCTAGAAATATAGCTATAAGATATTGTATTTTCTCGAAAGCCAGAGGGTCATCTTCTATTAGAGTGACTAATGGGTGGGTTGTGGAGTGCTTGTTTGTGAAACTGAATTGAAGTTATGGGATGATTTTTAAACGTTCAGTGATTGGTTTAAGTCTTCTAATAATTATTTTTTCAAATAATTTTCTTAGTGTAGGTTGGATACTAATAGGACTTCTGTTTTGAGGGAACATCGGGTCTTTACAGAGTTTGGGTAGTGGGATCACTTTCACCAGCTTCCGGTCGTCTGGGAAGTGACAAAGGTAAAGTAGTGTGCTGAGTATTGTCAGTAGTACCCTTGCTGCCCTGGGTGGTAAGTGTTGTACTACGTCGTTTGTGATGTTGTCATGTCCTGGAGCTTTTTTCTTAGAGAGCTCCTGTATAGTTGATGTAAGTTCTACAAGTGTGATGTCGTCTGTCTATGTGTCTTTTAGTTTGAACAAATATTCCCTCATTGTTGTGTTGGCTTCCCTGGTGAAACTTGTTTTTTTGAGCTTTTGATTTTGGCGTGAATTATTTTTCCAGAGTCGTAGCAATAGTCTCTCCTTTCTCAGAGCTTTTGTAGGCCATGCTATTTTCTCTGTGGATGGCTGGTATTGATCTGGTTTTTTTGTGTTCTCTTTGTTGTTTTGTAATTTTCCATGTTTTGCTAACGTCTGTGGCTGCCTCTGTGACGCAAGTGTTTCAGTTATTTAACCTGATGTTTTAACTGTTATTCTAACTTGAGCGTTTAGTCTATTGTAGGCTGTTCCATGTTGGGGGGTTCTAAAAGTCTGCTAGTCTCGCCTGGCTTCCCTTTTTGTGCTATGAGGAAATCAAGTTCTGGGTTATTTCTCCTGAGATCGTGTGGGATTGGTTCCCTCACAGATCTATGTTTGTATGCTTTCTGTACTGTTGATGTGAACGAGTGAAGCGATGCTTCTGCTCTTCCGCGTTCTCAATGTGATGTAATTCCGGAAGTATATTTTCCAAAGGTGTTCCAATTGTATGTTGTTTTGTGATGGGTGAGTCCTTTAAGCTCAATATCTACTGTAACTCTTACTTCACATAACATTTTATTGTGATCTGAATCTAGTTCGTGTAGTACTGTGAAGTCCTAGGGTATAATCCCTATATCTCTTAGAACTACATCAATTATTTCCAGTTTTTGTAGGTAGTATGAAGGGTAAAATTTATGTTCGTTTAGAGCGATCACTAGGTAGTCGTTGTCTACATGTTCGTTCGATCACTAGGCATTCGTTGTAGTCTGCATGTTCGTTGAGTGTGCAGCCTTTCGCAGTCGTTGACCTACTATTCCAGTTCGTGGGTTTTGAGTGTAGGTCCCCTGCTAGTACTATTTTCCATGTCTGTGTAGGTTCGTCTAAGTATTGTGTATGTAATATCACCTGCGAAGGTTCGTATATGGCCGCGAATATAATTTCTTTGCTTGATGTTGACTTTTACCGCTGTAGTCTATAGTGTTTGTAAGTTTATCAAATGATGTTGATAATGTGGGAGGTTTCTCTTTAGAAGACAGCTGTAACCCCTCTAATATATTTATTCTATATGACCTGTAAATTTCATAGCTGTAAAAATAATTGTTCTTTACTAGACTTAAGTGGGTTTCATTTATCAAAGCTATATCTATTGTACAAGTATTGAATAAATCTTTTAATTCTTTCGCTTGCTGGAATATTTCATTCGCGTTCCACACAAAAAGGTGCAGTACGTCCTTCATCAATGTCACCCTTTTGCCTTTAATTCTGTGGTAAAATATTCAGTCAGACCTTCAATGACTATCATTAATTTTTCTGAAGTGTCTCTCGTTGCCTTAGTTGTGTAAGGTGTGTTTGAAGTAGTTGATTAATTTTGTTATATTTAAATTTATGAAAGAATTAAACAATTCCTTGACGTGCAAGGATATGTAGGGTTGCTCTTGAGTGGCTTGTTGTGGGGGTCGTGCTTGCTGTTGTTGCAGAGCCCGGCTGTATTGCCAGTGGATGCTTGCCACAGCCAAACGGCTTGAGAGCCCTCTGATTGGCACACTGTGGCCACTGTCTTGGGTCGTTGGGGAAGTGCAGGGAAATCCCTGCCTGTGATTGGTGGTGCTGAGGGGATCAGACTTTGCTGAGAAAGGGCTTCCTGCTTTGCAGTGTGTGATGAAAGTTTTCGTCCCGATGTTTTCTGTACACGGAGCATTTACTGTAGTTAGTGGAGTGATCTCCTATACAGTTAAAAAATCGTGCTGGAGTGATATTTTATTTTTTGGGTAGATTTTGGGTCGTGTACTGAGAGACATTTGACAAAACTCGGGTTTTTCTGACAACTGTTTCTTGTGTGTCTGAAACCTTTGGTGTTAAAGATGGACTTTAACTTGTAGATGTCTGAGTTATGGCTGTCTTTGGCAAGAAGCACCTAGAATGTAGGTAGTGGTGTGATGGTCTGTGTGTTGTTAGTTACCGGTGTTTTTGTTGTGAACTGACGTACGTGAGTCACGGGTTAGCGATACCCCAGCAGTTCTTGTTGGTGGTCCTCCGTGGGCATGTTCCCAGCAGTTCTTGTTGGTGGTCCTTCATGGGCATGTTGGGGGAAGCCCCTTAACGACCAGGTGGACTGGCTTGTCTCGCGGTAGTGCATAGGGGTGGTACTTCTGTTTCAGGTCTTTTAGCAGGTGTTGTATGAGATAAAAGTTCTGGTTGGTGGGAGTTTGAGTTTTTAGTCCATCTTTCAGGAAATACACATTGGTATGGGCTCTGATTTCCTTGGCGTACTACGTGATGATCATATAGAGTTGAGATCCCCTCGTGCCTATTGGTGACATTCGTTGTTTTGATGCAGTTCCCATTGAGTCCTTTTTGGTGGTTTGAGTGTCATCGGCCCTCATCAGGGCCTCGTTTTTGTCGCCGGTCCTTATAAGGACCGAATTTCGTCATTTGCCCTTTACAGGGCTTCAAATTTGTGAATGTCTTTTTGTGTTTTATCCATTTTAAATTTACGTTTTCTGGTAAGTTTTGAGGATCTGTCAACGATTAAGCAGACGCAAATGCAGACACAGATTAGCATGCTCTAATGCTCCCTGAATAGGAGCACCAGGGGAAATTCCAACACGTACGGATCAATTGGTCACACTATGTGGTTTTCGGGAAATTAACTCTAGCGGATTGTTGCATTCCGCAAAGGCTCTGAAACAAAAGAAAGAAAGGTTTATTTTAATATTAAAACGGAAAAAATATGTTTTCAAACCGAATAAGGATTTTTGGAGTTACGTGTGGAGACAGTACTCTATGGGTGGCCGGGTGAGAGCCTCCCAAACCACTGTTTTACATTTATCGCTTATCCGAGCAGGGCTTTTGGACATCTATAGCATCCTCCAGGGTCAATGAGGTAGTTCCCAAGCCAAGAGGATTGGTGGCACCGGGAAGCGTGTCGTAGAAGGACTGCACCAGCTTATAGAAGTGGTCCTTGATTGTAGGAATCTCCAGATCCAGGTGCAGAGTCACATTGCGAACGTACCAGGGTGCGTCCAAAATAATCCTTGGACACGTACTCTGGAATATCTGCACCCCCCTCATATACGTGTCCACCGGATGACCCCAAGCGGGACAAGCATAGTCGAGGATCGGCCTGATCAACTGCTTGTACAGTGTCAGACCATTCCTTGTGGACAGGGCGCTATGCCTATTAAGTAATGGGCTTAGGATTCCCAACCTTTGCCTTGCCTTTTTCAGTCTTTTGGTGTAGTGTAGTTGTCAGGTTAGCTTGGTGTCCAGCGTAAATCTCAGGTACTTAGCACTGTTCGCCCATCCGATACGCTCTCCAAACAGCTGGAGAGGGGCCAGTCTGTAGAACATTCTTTTCCACGTAAAGAGCACTGCTTTGCTCTTCTCCATGTTAATACTTGTCCTCCAGGGTGTCATTCACCTCTCCAACTGCGTTAGGTGCGTCTAGAGTCGCCTTTCCACCGGCTGCCTTCACGACAACTCCATTACTAGTATGGTGTCATCCACATACAGTGCCAGCTTGGTGTCTGGAGATTTATGAATGTCTTTCACATACAGACTGAAGAACACTGGGCCACGAGGGAACCCTGCGGCACTCCAGCTTAGATGCTACTGACTTGAGAAGGGGCGTTCCCAAAGGTAGTGGAAAAGTATGGTGGAATATATAAGATTGTACAACCTTAACTAGGTAGAAGGGTAGGTTCAAGGAGAGGAGTTTTAAAGGAGACCTTCGTGCCAAACAAGGTCAAAGGCCTTTGCCACGTCGATAAACACATCACCAGTTCAGCCTGTTGATGTTCAAGTTTCTCGTGACCTTGTCCATGAGCCGGAGAAGTTGGTGAGATGTAGCGTGTCCCATCCGAAAGCCGAACTGCTCTTCCATCAAAATGCCCTCCTCGGTAACATGTCGGGTCAGTCTTGTCAGTAGAAGTATCTCAAACAACTTGCCCAAACAGTCGAACAAGTTGATCGGTTGGTAATACGAAGTTAGAACCGGTTTTGTACCAGGTTTATGAAAGCAGAGAACGTTGACGTGCTTCCAGAGTTCTGGGAAGTGACTCAGGAGCAGGACGGTGTTAAATAATTCCATGAAGAAGTTAATTGCCTCCAATGACAGCTTTCTCAGGAGCACGTTATTAATACCGTCTGGTCTGGAGGCCTTGATTAATCTTAGATTGGCTAACTCCCGCGACATTTCTTTCGCCTCCGTGGGTTAAGGTTCATCCAAGAGTCTGTACGAGAGAGCACGATATTTGAGCCATGTGCGCAATGTGCATTGAGTCTGATGGGTCCATCAGTAAGTAGGAATTGTGCTCAAGTGCTCAGCGAGAGCATCAGCCTTGTCCTGGTCGAAGTTGGCCACCCAGTTCCAGCCTACAATAGGCAGCCTTGGTGTGGGGACCCGCATCAAGTTTCCATCATGTGCCACGGGGACCTGTCCTGTACGCACAGACTCTCAATCTTGTCCTCCCAGACACTGTTCTGGTATTTCTTGGACCATCTCGCGAACCGTATGAACTTTGCGGCTCCAGTTGGTCTTGTCTACCAGGTCCCTCGAGATTTGCCAAGTCTTCACAGCCGATTTTTCTCCTAGACGTGCCTGATATTAAAATCGGGCAAAGAGCCTGTGGCACTCTCTTAGAACGGTGCCTTGGCGTTGAATTTCGGGCGCTCCCTTGATAACTGAATCTATGAACTTCGCACGTGATCAATTTCTGCTGCTGTTCGAAGGGTCCCAACCTCTCTACCAACACATTCGTGAAACCTGTACCAGTCACTGCGTTTTAGGTAAGATTTTCAGAGGGGGAGGGTGTCTATGAAGGGCACTGCGTGTCCCAGGTTCACGAGAACAGTATTGTGATCTGAGTCTAGCTGAGCTAGACTTCAGAACTAATCGCTCTTTGGTCCCTCTGGTGATAACAAAGTTGAGGACATCCAGAAAAAATTGGATTTTGAGGATAGTGGGTGGGGGTTGGAGGGCTGGAAGCCACCAAGCCTTGTAGATCTATGGCGTCGTGGAGCAATGAGCCGCGAGTGCACATAATCCTAGGTAGAGCCCCTTGAAAGTGTGCTTAGTGTTGAAATCACCACCGATTAAAACAGGCTTAGTACCTCGAAGCAGCGTATCCATATCAGCCCTCCTAGCCCGGTCAAACCAACGGTAGGGAAGGAATTATATGGAAATGAGACGCACTTGGCCGGTAGAGGTCACCAGTTGAATAGCCGATCTTTCCATATGTTGGAGGGGAGGAATCGAGATGGCGTGATGTTCGAGGCCCTTCGGATCATGACGGTCGTCCCAACCCTGCCCATATCCCCCATCCGGGCTCTCCGATGACTGATAAACTCTGCCAACGAGAACCTCATTCCAGAGCGCAAGTGGGTTTCTCCCAGCAGAATTACGTCAACACGATGTTTGCCAGGTAACTTTCAAGCTTAGCTTTCTTCCTCGCGACTCCGTTAGCAATCCATAGTGCGACTGTAAGCTCCTTCAGCACTGGTGCTCCTCTATTCAGGTGCACTGTCATAATCGACCAGGTAGAGGATTATACGCTCCATGACCAGTTGGCCGCGGTTACTACTCGGGGATTACTGGACCTTCCTCAAGAGACTCGATGAAATGTCCCATGGGTCCAGTCCCGGAATACCCTTGAGTAGCTTAATTCAATTTTTGAGCTTTGCAGTCTCCCCTCTCGGGTGTAGAGGGGGGAGGGAGTGGGGAGTGGGAGGAATGAGGTGGAGGAAGAGGTAGAAGGAGAAGGAGTGGGGAGTACTAGGACGGGGTTGGTGGTGATAAGGGGTGGGGCTGGAGGAGCAGATGGACAGAGGTGCGGGTGCTGGGATAGGGAAAGTAGTGGTCTTGGACGGGTCTTCGGTCGAAAAAGTAGAACCAAGCGCGGCTGGTTCTGGAAGATTGGCTTTGGCAGTTGCCTCGGCCCTGGTGGGAGGGGCTGGTTTCCCTGAAAGCGACGATTGAAGTTTGACCAGCATCTTATATATAGATTCACATTCCGTTGTAGTCTTTGGCTTTATGCAACTACAGTGGTATTACCCTATTGCCGTTACTTCCTCACTTGCCATTCGATTCAATGACAAGCGAAGGAACCTTTGGCTGATTTGTAATGCGAGTTACAGTACGTCAAAATTAACGTCATTCCGGTTACCATAGTTTATGGTGATACCGCGAATATTAGACACTGTTTTTGTTTTGGTAGGATCCCCACCAACACAAACTCGGTACGCCTAATTATTGGGGCTTCCAGATACAAAGGCGCTAATATAGCTTCCCGAACCGTATTCTTGAAGTTCGTCAGTGAGGTCACCTAAAAATTCTCCAGTTGGTGGATTCCAATCTCCGGTGCGTTCCGTGAATAGAACGCTATCTGTAACACTATACAAAACGTGGTCCCCCTATTTTTCAAGGATGCTGTTTAAGTACAACTTAGCCACATCAGTCGTGTAGCATGCCACCGCCACATTGATGTTAGGGTTAGGGCAAAACACGACACGCGCATCCTTGTAATTGAGGAACATAACCTAATCATTAACATCAATGACTCTGTCCACGATAATGTACAGATCCGTCAGGTACTTGTGGATGCCCTGATAGTCATTGAAAACGGCGATATGTGGTAAATTGGGTCTTTGCCCAAACTTCCCCCATAGTATATTTAAAAGAGTTTAGCCAGCTTGCGGAGACCAGGGTTTTTTACAGACAGAATCGAAATCGAGTTTTACGCCTTCCCTTTCTATATAATTTTGAATACAAGCTAACTTCTAATCTTGTGAGGTACAGTATTCTGGCCATCCACTGGCTTCTTGTTTAATTTTCAAAAACGTAGCAATGTACCCGTGAAACAATCTGCCAGAACGTGTCTAACTATCATAAACAGATACATTGTACTCCCACACTTCGTGTACTGCTTCAATGGTGTAGTCTTTCTCAATGGCTTTCCGAATTTCATCAATCACCCAGAGGCTTGTCAACCAGCATTTTTCTTGTCGTTGTGCTGACTTGCGCCTTGGTATTTCTCCTACCCGAATTTCCTGCACAAGATGAACATTAACTGTCATGTATCCGTGTAGGCAATACGGCTAAGAATAAATCCAGCGGAGGCGTCATGGTAACTTTGGCTATGCCTTCTACTTGTTCTATAGACGGACAATTTTGCTCGAAGGGGATTTTAGGGTGGTCGATGGGATTTTTTTGTACTTGCAAATGTAAGGAGACAATGAACACACATCCAAGTACTTGATCTTCTCTCGACAAGAAAGGTCTCCTTCGTGGAAGAGTTTGATACTATTTGTACGCCCGACAAAGTATGCATCCCTGGGACTAAGGGGCTCCTTGCTGTACACCTCGTTCTGGTGTAGAATTTGTTTCAAGTCTTTGTCTGTGCGTTTCATCACGTTTCTACGACCATGTAGCCGCCATTCTTACATTTTCCACGCAAACAATGGTCGCTTCATAGCGCGTCTCCATGGTCTCTTGTGGGTGGTTTTTGATAGGGGTGATCTTGTCAGGATAACAGAGAGGGCACCCGTGCCAATAGCAGCCCCAGAACCGGAAGACGGTGGTGGTGTCTCCAGCTTTAACAACGCCGTCTACACGTCACCCTAATACATATCCCTCAAGGCCGTTGTCTGCATTAAGGATATAAACACAATGTTGATGGGCCTCCCAGCAGAGCCATTGTACAGCGACGTGCGACTGTTGGTCTGCACACTTGTAGCCACCGTTAGGGATGATACCGATGGTATTCTCCTTAAGATGACTTCGGCGGTAAGCCAACATGTCCGCTCCTGCATTGTGTAGCCAGCCCAATCGCTGAGCGGCGGTGTTTTTACTCTGGGTCCATCCTCAGGCCGCCGTCCAACCCGTATGGATCCCAGTAATCTTAAATTAAACAAATACATATTAATTACTATCGTGGTAACAAAAACACTGCCAATTCTCTAAAATCTTAAAATCTATAACAGGACAGACAGAACCTTATATTGCGCATGATAATTATTTGTTGTTGACTTAAATGTCCCAGGTTCGATTCCCGTGTCCAAGTGTCAATGATATATATCTGGAATAATCATCACTAAAGCATAAACAATAGCTTTGGATATTTGATTCTTAAACTACCTATATTTTCACATTTCAATACAGCGCAAATGATGGGACATCCCTACAATCGCTAATTTTATTATTCTATCTCTCATTCGGTCAAAGATATCCAGATGGTGTTGGAAGGTTCGATTCCAGTGTACAGATGTCAATGATATCTATCTGGAGTAATCATCACTAAAAGCATAAATAATAGCCTTGGCTATTTGATTCTTAAGCTACCTATATGTTTTCACATTTCAACCCAGCGCAAATGATGGTACATCCCTACAAACACTAGTTTTATTATTCTGTCTCTCATTCGGGCAAAGCTATCCAGAAGGCGTTGGCGTCAATTTGACACTCTGCTGATGGTAGATGCTTTTAAAACGAAAATATAGTGTTCCAACGTGTTTAAATATACCGACATAATAATTAACCGTAGAAATTATATTGTTTCTTTAGCCGATTATTAAAAAGAGAGAGAACCCTATATTGCATATGATAATTTGTTTGTTGAGTCAAAGGTCCCGGGTTCAATTCCCGTGTACAGGTGTCAATGATATCTAGATGGAGTTATTATCACTAAAAGCATAAATAATAGCTTTCGCTATTTGAAACTACCTATATGTTTTAATTTACATCTTGGTAGGTAGACATCTTTTCGCATTCAACCCAGCGCAAATGATGATACATCCCTTCAACCACTAATTTTATTATTCTGTCATCTCATTCGAGCAAAGATATCAAGGTTCGAATCTATTTAACGTACATGGCGAACGCTGAAACACAACAAGGTACTTTAATAAGGATTGTTTCCGAAAAATCTGCCCAGGAATGAGCGTTAGAAAGCACATCTGGCCAGGGCCTTCAGAGGACTACGACCCGATGCGTCAAGAGGGCTTGGGTTGGGGTGGTTAATGACTCTTCAACAGGGTCATTACTACCCGCTTTCAACATTTATAACAAGTTTAGGGCTTAAAAACTCTCGCTAAGGGTTGTTGCGACATCAAACTTTTCCACAACGAACGTTTTGACCCCACTGAACTCACGAAGAGGGTATAAGCGAAGGTGAGGGGTGTGAAGTGAAAGGCACATCAACTGAGCGAGGGAGCAGCGTAGCTTAGTTCATTTGATGCATTGGCGATGTAAGGAGGGGAGGCTCCCTGCGATCGTTCCCAAACTCGACCGTCACGGAAGGCGTGCCCAACGCCCGAGATTGCACTCCCCACAATTAATAAAATAAATTCCACACCAGTTAATAAATAAAACACCTACACCAATAAATCAATAAATAAAACTCCCACCCAAAACCCACCCCTAGGGCAAAAAATCTAGTTGGCACACATTAATAACTAATGGGTCACACATAAAATCAAATGAACACATAAAAAACCAAAAGGGGCAAAAATGGACTAAAATAGGGACAAAAAAAAATCAAATGGGCCAAATTGGATGGTCACAATGGTCAAAGGTCAAATTGCGCGTAGGTCGATCACCATTAACTACCAAAACCAAACATAAATTGCACTATATTTATGTAAAACATTTCTTTATTCCCTGTTTTAAATTTATGAATTTACTTTCAAAAATAAATTCTCTCATTTGTATGTTTGGACGATAAAAAAGATCAATAATGGGTCAACAGGGTCAACACTTCGTATTAGAATTTCGACTTTGGTTAAATTTTTCGAACATTTTATTAGTGTTGCACATCTTCATGTCATCGCATTGCTATTAAATTCTTCATTTATAAATTTTGACCAATAAAAAATGTACATATTGACTATTGAGTCTAAAATGGAGATAGACCATTGTTGTTAAAACATTTCTCCTAAGATTTAAGGAAAAATAAATCAACTTTTTGCGATAATTACTTATATTTAATTACTCTATGGCATTGGAGAATTATTGCGTTAAAACTTAAGTAATATCTCTTTATAACTAAAGCTCACAAAATTGTATTAATATATTTGCCAATATCTCAGAAACTGTTGGTTTTATAAAAATATATTTCATCTAAAAGTTTTTTTATTTTTAATAGTATGACAATTTTGCAACGATAAGTTATTTAGTATTTCAAATAGTTGGGAGTGGAAAGTTTCAGCGTCTATAAATTAGCCCTAAAATTCATTTCATGGGAAATGAAAATAGCCAGTTCATTTAAAAGTCATTACAACGCTATATACGAATTTTAATCAAAATTGTTAGAGCCGATTTTGAGAAATCGGTTTTTTCTCTTTTTCGACCTTTATTAAACTACTCTTAATTTTAAGTTTTAAACAGACACATAGAGAGACGGCATTGCAAAGACCACTTTGAAGGGTTCGGGGGTCATGAGACGTTGACATCCATCAACATTTCAGGTTATTTTTATTTTTTTTTACGGTCGCAATACCTTTTGCGTTTGAAAAGTTAAAAAATATAAATATTTGCTTATAGCTGGAAATTTATTGGTTTTATAAAAATATGCTTCGGATAAAATGTTTGTATTATAAATAGATCTACATATTTGTAATGATAAGTAATTTCATATCTCAAACAGTTTCGGAGATGTGATATAAAATGATTAATTTACGCATCAGACGGAGCCTAAATTAATTTTACCAAAATATTAAGAGTATCCATTTTGTTTGGAATATTTACAAATGTATTAGAAATGAAATTTAATCAAAATCGTTTAATACCAATTTTGAGAAATCTACTTTTTCTCTTTTTGCCCTTCAGTAAACTACCCTTAATTTTAGGGTTAGATATCTAATTCCAAAACCCCTCGGGTACCCTATGAAAACCCTAGATATCAAGTTTTAGCCCGATCGATAAAATAATTTAGGCTCTAGTTGGAGGTACACAGACTGACAGGCAACATAGACAGACGACAGACAGACGTCAATTCAAAAACAACTTTTTCGGATTCGGGGGGTCATGAAACGTCGAGATTCATCAAAATCTTGAGCTCGATTTTTTTGACGATCACAATACTTTCTATAGGCCTACCTGTAAGATAGCGAGAAAGTAAAAAGAGTATCACATTCCACAAGAGGCCTTAAATGAAAGAAACGTATTGTTCATTAATCATATCTTTACAGAAACATATTGTTCATCAAAAAGCATAATAATCAACTCCCGATTTCCAAGACTTCGATTTAAAAAAATATTAGCCCAATAGTTCGGACGTAGGGACCATCCAAAAATTACGTTAGGATTTTTGGGTGGGGGTGATCAGTATTTACTTACGTTTTCGTAGGGGTGGGCAAAATCCATCTTAACTAAGGATTTTACTAATGTTTATGGTGAGAAAAAATCTAAAAATACTTATACAGACGCGCGGTCAAAAAGATTGCACCTTGCATGACAGATGACGCTGAAGCGTAGCCTATAGACGTACACAGCTATACATAATTATAGAACTGTCATTTACTTATGATGTGTTACCCCTAATGTTACTGCGATAAATATTCTATAATTTCACATCACCAATCCTTTTGTCTAAATTAATATAGTTTACCAAATACGAAGAAAATTACATATGATCACTAAGGGGCGAGGGGGGAACTAAAAATCATACGGTCCCTTATGTAGGGGGACCTTGGGGGAACGGGGGTTGAAGAAATAGTCGTTAAGTAAAAGGTTTTTTATTTAATTTTAATTTTACTACTACCTTACAATAATGAGTTATCTCGTTTCTCAAATACTTGCGAAGAAATCATTTAAATTGGCAATATCTGCCTATGTAAAGTACCATTAAAATCAGTTCATTAATGATTAGAACGTCCATTTAATTTATAATGATAAACAATGCCCAGATACGAAATTGAATAAAATCGTTACAGCGGATTTCGAGATATTATGTTTTCTCTTACTCTCCTCAATTTTAGAGTAATATATCTAACTCCAAAACTTCTCGGGGGAACCTTATAAAAACCATAAATACTAAGTTTTAGCTAGATCAGTAAAATGGTTTCGGCTCTAGGCCTAGATAAGACACACAGGCAGATGGCATCTCAAAAAACACCTTTTCGGTTTCGGGGGGTTGACATTTATCAAAATTAGGACTTTATTTTACGAGTAAAGTACTTTTCTCTTCAAGGTGTCGAGAAAAGTAAAAATTGTCTATTTACGTAAAGATGAGCACAAATCATAGTCTTATACGCTTCAATGGTGCAAAAACATTTCTATACATTTTAAACTACTTTCAACTAAAGGCTTACTCACACTATGGAGTAAAATAATAATTTAAAAAACAAAAGTAGTAAATATTACATTGGCCACTTATGTAAGTTTTTGAGTCCATACAGTCATAATGTCCCATTATTTGAATATTGTATTTATTTTTAACCTATAAACTATGGTTTATAGTCTTATGTAGAGTGTTTAGTTAGATATCGGTACATATTTGAGCTTTTACACACTTTAACAACTTAATGTTTTATTGAAACATACCTCCTATCAAGCCTACTATTTAAAAGCCAAAGTTGTTAACCAAAAGCTTAAGCCAAACAGCTGGTTTTATTTGTAAAACAATCACAATTATTCAACATTAAAACTAATTATAAATCCTTACATTACTTCCATAGTTTCAAAATGGAACACGCTACAAATATTACTTTTGAGACAAGGTCTAGATTAATACAAATATGTCAAACACAGTTAATCTATTACATTTAATTGGGATCGAAATCAGCTTAAAGTCACAAGTACTCAACTCTCCAAATTTCACTCAACGAGATGATATTATTGGTGTAATACGTTCCATATTTTCTGCGTAGGTTTCCCTAAACATTAAATATTTTCCTTGCAGTCCACAGCAAGTGATTGTGGATTCTAACTTTAAAGAGGTGGCTTAGTGCAAAATAGCTTGTGTTTTTTTTTTTTTTTTTTTCCATTTCTAAGCCAATAAGGGTATACTATCCCTATTATATTTCCCAATGCCTTTCCTATGTACAATACCTTCTTTGTGTCGCACATCAGGAAATTGCTCAATAACTGTTTCTAGGACATGTGTGTGAACATATATGTAAGGGATTTGAGAATTCCTAAGTCATCTTGCCCTTTATTGAGATATGCTCTATGAAAAATTAGATAATGATGGCCTTACTCCATTGTTGGCATACCACTTTGTTAATGTATTTTTGCAGAGCTTACAGTGAAATTTCCGTTTTTGCTTGTATGCAAGATAGCAGAAACACTATTTAAAAGATCGAATGGTAAAACAAATAAATATTCAAGGTTTATTTGTGATGATAAAATAACGTTAAAATTGTATGTGTATAGTTTCATACTCGTTAGTTCCTACTAAAATACCATTCATTTAATAGCAAAATATGTTAAATAGTAAATGAGAAAGCAGTTTGAGATACCTATTTTTTTTTCACGTATCAAAATAATATTGATGTTGCCTTACAATCGGTTTACACTGAAAGGTTGACATCAATACTTTAATGATAGACACCCTAGCACTAGCCCTATAACCGTCTATTTTTTATCAGCTACACTGCTACATCATAGTAATTCATAAAAGAAAGCTTGCTACCTTTTAAGATAAATAGAGTGTAGGGTATAATATACCGTAATATGTTGACTAATTGCTTCAATAAACTGTACTAATTTTATTTATACGTATGGGCCCTATATGATTAATTAAAATCTCGAATTGATTTAACATTTATTAACCGACAGAACCTCTTTCAATGGTCGAATGATAAGGCAGGATTCGCAAACAAACGTCCCGTGAGACAAAACTGACTATGCCGTTTGTCTGCAATATATTAATTTTATATTACTATCCGGCCTTCATTCATGTACTCACACAAAATACAATAGATTAACTTTGGTGTTTACTAATAATTTTGAATAACAGAAACCCTTAGAACTATTTAAAACAATGCTATGTTTTTGTTTTAACTTTAAATACTTGAATGTGTGAGTTTTGATTTACACCGGGAAAAAACCAGTTTTTAAATTATTTCAAGTATACATTTATGATTTTAAATACATAGGATCAAATGTCTATTATAGAGCTGCATTAATGACCACGTGGTATGGTATCCAGCCTTCCTCTATCAAATAAAGTCATGTTTTGATAGCGTCACAATTTGTGGGATTGTTTTATACGATTCTGTATAAGATAACACAAATTTTAAAAAAACCTTTAGAATTATAATCTAAACTTCGTAACTGGCCAGAACTTTCACCTTCATTTTGGTGAAAACAATATTAAAAATATCTAGCCACTTCTTAAATAAATTGGTATTTCTAAACGTCTGCAATTCTCCTCAGTGCTCCTTAACAAATAATTGCAGCCGACCAGTCCCCAGTACCTTAATAAAAAAAAAAAAAAGGTTATTGTGTTTCAAGTTTTCTTTGTAATGCGCAGTCAGAGTAATCTTATTTGTGTGGCAGGATTAGGGTACTTGTTGACGAGGGGTGGGGTTAAAGATGGGGAGGCCGATATATCTAAAGCTTGCTCGGTGACAGCCCAGCCGACAGGTTAACTCGAGGAGCTCATATTTTGTGTTTGCCTTCTAGTAAATTCGAGTTTTAAGTGAGTCGTTTAAAAATTGCTCACTTATTGCGCTGTAGTCACTGGGATCGCACCTAGCGATCCCAACGTTGAAGGAGTAAAGCCTCAAAAGGAGCGCAACACGTTTAACCTAGCGGTTGTGGATCTATTCTTTCCTTGTCTGTGACCTGGGAAGTATGAATTCGCAAAGTCAGGATCCTCCATGGGTTGTGCGTTGTCTGATAAAGCTTCGTATTGGTTCGTTACTTGGTTGACTTGGCTTGGATTTGAACAAGAGTTTCCTGTTTAATACAGTCTGCTGCTATGAATCATTGTTTTGACCATTTCTTGTCCGTGAGGTCTACCCCTATGTTAGAATCACTAAGGCAGTCCAGGAATATTTGTCTCTTCTGTTTCGTTCGTACATTTTCTGGTTGGTTCATTTACCTCTATGTTATCGGCCCTTAAAGGCGCCTTCAGCGGTTTCCTTAGTTTATTCAGTTGATAGTTTCTATGAATATTAGTTCTCAACAGTATAATGCGGTATAGCAGAGTATACATGAAAATGTTCACCGTATGTGCATTCGATGATGCAAATCTTAATGTTGAAGTGTATCAATTTCACCGCAATTTCAATATAAAGCTGAAAAGTCAATGAATCCTTCCGTCCGAATCTCCGAATCAAATCGTCCTTCCTCCAGAATCAATCAATCGAATTAATCGGACCATGACGTGAATCCCATCCCCCAATCACAGTACGTTATGAGCTGGTATCTATGCACAGTCCATTGGAATGTTGCCACGAACACTATCCAACAAGTGGACTTAATCAAGCGCACCTCCCAATGCCAGCGTAATGGGAAGTACAGTATATTCTTCCCCTTACCATCCATTCATGTATCAATGGATCTTGTTCCAGTAGACCATGTTAGTACAGAGCTGTCCAACTCAGATCGATCGTTCATTGCTTCGGGAAGGCTCGTCTGTGACCGGCCACAATCAGAGAGAGCGGGCTATGGCTAACGTCATCCACTCAGCTGGTGAAGCGACCAGCTTGCATTATATACCGGCTGGACTGATTTTAATTAATTACTGTATTTATATTATTTGAAACACGAACTTAAGAAAATAAACGTTTGTATGTTTCTTTTTTGTGAAAGTGGCTTCTGTGGGTCACTTTAAATGCCTTTCAAACGAGGGATACTAATATGGGCGGGCTTTTCTGAAATAAATATAGTCGACCAGCCGGAACAAGGGTGGTTGATTACGTCAAACAAACCGTTTCATCAGTTATGTTCACGCCCTATTTACAAAATAAAAACTTTTATTTTGAAACTAATATTTAGTATGACTCTTTCTAAGTTATAAAAATAGATTTATTAATTTGGTGGCGAGTTGTAACAAATAAAAAATGTAATAAATACTTTTTAATATAATTTCATGTAACTTAATATAATATCTCTTGTTGCCACAATGGCAAAACAAAAAACAGAAAGTTTTATTAATATTTTTCTTATTTAATACGAAAACGCCAAATATACAATAATTCTTAGAGAAGTATTATTAGTCTCATTTGATAAAACTTTTTATTGATAATATAGTATTAGTAAGTAAATAATAATTATTTCCTAATAGGTTGACATTAGTCACTTCAGTCAATGTTTGCAATAAACAATCTTCTGCTACCTGCCAGATACCATCTCTCCTGCCATGGATGTCCTATAGAGCTTTTTAATTGCAGAAGAAGACATTTCTTCTTTGGAAGGCAAATTGTTTCCCCTATAATATTTGGCATTCTTCAGAGCTCTACAACCAATGATTACTAAAAATTCTACTGGTACTTAACTTTGTATTTTAAAAGTTTATGTATAATTATAAAAATTCCCTTCGACAAATTTACACAATTTAACAAAAGCTGTGTTAATTTTCCTGTCTACTATTTGAGAAAGCCCATAACTCCATACCTTTATCATATAGGCTTTGATTTAAGAACTTAACTAATTTGACCTGACCTTTAAAGATAATTTATTTAAAAAAATCTTCCAAAAATTCAATTAAAAATCAAGTAGTCCAGATATAAAATTGGAGTATTTTATAAATAATTACCACTATAATGCCCATGCTAAAATTAATATGATTTCACGAATAAAGGCTCATTTCATTAATCAACGAATCTCTTATTTTGTTTGATTAGATCTCTACGCTGTATCAACCAGTATCATCGTGATTTTGTCATGTTTGTATGGCACTATCTCAGTAGTGGCAGTTGTGGTAATAGCCTCGTGATTTGGATCGTAATGGGTAGTCATCAAATGCGAAGTGTAATACAACTATTTCATTGCTAACCTCGCTCTTGCTGACGTCGTAATAGGCCTCTTCGCTATTCCATTCCAGGTAAGAAGACAATTAATTAATTAATTTTAACTTCCTAAAGTTTATAGACTAGGTAAATGTATTATTTTAGACTCAATTTGTTGCTCCAACTTCAATATATGTGGCAAATCCTCTGTACCAAGATATTTGTCAGGTAATCTATAAATTTAAAGGACTCTGGTTCTATCCCAGATGGCGCATAAAATGATTTAATATTTGTATATAGCCTCACCCAAGAAAACACCTTACTATATATAACTCTAGGATCTTACTTAGTGGAAATTGTGATAAGTAGTTGTAGTAAGTTAACTGAGATTTTAATTTATGAGTTACTATAACTTTTTGTTTAGGAACTACATTCTATAAACTCAATAATACATTAGCTCAAATTTAAATATAATTCTATAGTACTAGTTAGGACTCTATATACGTTTAATTTGTTAGAACATTCTACTTTATCTTGAGTGACATTTCATCTCTGTTATATTAATAGACTTAAGTATAATTTATAAATATATTCTATTATAGCTCTCGTCATATAAACAGAAACAAAATTTAATTGAGCCTAAGTTTTTACAAAATAAACACATTCCTTTAAAAGTGCAATAGAATATTTTTTAACAAAAATAAAATTTCTACAATAAGTTGATAAAAACCGTAGATGATAAATTTTTAATATCTCTGTAGTCTAATATGCTTATATTAGTTTTATATTTTTTCTTTGAAATTGTATTCAATCAATACTTGTTTTAAATACTAATTCACGTTAGGAGAAACAATAATATATGTTATTGTTGGCAACAGTTTCAGGCTGCGTTACTGCAGCGTTGGAATCTTCCATTCTTCATGTGTGCCTTCTGTCCTTTTGTACAGATCCTCACAATAAATGTGTCCATATTCACTTTAACTGCTATAGCCATTGACCGCCATCGAGCTGTCCTCAATCCACTAAGGTAGGTCATTCTAAAATTATACATTGTATGATGTGTAGTGGCCTATAATATAGGCATTTTGTGAAATATTATTGATAAACCTCAAACAAATTGCAACAGAAAATCTAACAACTGTTTATTACACATAAACGTGTCCTCTATAACATATAAAATGTCCTAAGGAATACTGATGGTGAAAGTATTATCAAAATCGTTGAACCCAATACATAGCAACACTGTAACGAGACACATATTTTCATAGGAAGATAATGAAATGACCAGTAAAATAAAAAAGACCTATTGAATATTTAAACCATTTAAAATGGCCTTTGATAAGTATATGGATTTTTCTAATTACCTTTAATAGTATTGTACTTATTTGTTTAACACTAATAAAATGCGTAGCAATAACTCATCTGATTTTGTATTTTAGAGGACTACAACATTAATATACTAAATTAGGCAATATAATTTGTTTAGTTTTCTGATTGCTTAACCACTAATTCATTATTATCATCGTCATCCCATTTTGCTTGACATGAATTTGTACACGCTTATCCTGTGCAGATGCTACATGCAACAGCTCACCCAATGTCATACTTTTTACATGTGCATCCAAGGCTTCTGCAATCTGATTTGCAGCTGCATCTTATGATCTGTAGGAGTTCCTGTGGAGCTGGTGGTAAGTCAGGTTGGACTGGGATAAGGCCCCCATCACTCATTTTCCATCTCTAGTCCGATTGTAGGAGTTCACCTGTGGTTCCCTTCCACTGCTGCACCTGGTAGTACACGCGGTGACTATGGTACTTTGCTGATACAGAGGTAGGTGGTAGACTCATTGGCAGTACATGAGAAGTACCAGTTGCCATCTTCTCACAAAAGCGCTCATAACGTACTTAATTGAGTCCCTTGCCAAGCTTCCCATTGTACAGGCAGCATACCAAAGCATTCTCTCCTACTGTCGCAACATCCACGGTGAAAGCTGATGGTTTGTCAAACACTATAGCTTGCTCACGGAAGTCATCACTGGTTGTGAATTTGTTAAGGGCAGCTCCTTTACCAATGCCGTACAGGCGGGATGTAGGGTCACACCCGAGTATTGCATGCATGAAGAGAGTGTGTGAGCACACACTGGGACCGAAATGCTGCTTGACAGCCTTGATGTTCCATACACATGTGTTCTTTGTGCTCTTCTTTGGCTCAGGTTTGAATAAAAGGTCGTTTTACTCGATGTTGGCATGGTAGATGAGAAGAATAAGGAGATCTATGTCATCACCAATTAGCACAGTGTTTCTTGTATTGGAAGACTCCATTGCTTTCTGCACTATGAGAAGATCAGCATCACCTTGTGATTAACACGTTTAACAGTTTTTCTTTTGTAAGTGAACACTGAGGATGTTGATGAATGGTTGCTTGTTTTTATTGTTTGCGAGGAACTCTTCTTTCTTCATTGTAAGAAGCATTTGCTCATCAGAAGTCACTGTACGTCCATTCCTTCCACTATTATTCTCTTGTGTGTCATGTCCTTGGTGGATGTGCACCTATAACCATCGAACACGACAATTGCCTCCCCATAATTGTGTGGGACGTACTTGGTGTTCATGCTACATATGTCTTTGTGTGTGGTTCCACGTGTCCATGGGATGCGTTGAACAAGTGTTCTACTATCCAGTACATACTGAACCTGGCCTTTGATCCCTGCAAGTTCAGGTGTTATTAGGGCCCATATGGCATCTGCTAGTACTGGCTTCTCTGGTTGTCGAAGAAGCAGGGAGGTGTCAAACAATGCTGCTGGATGACTGCACAGCTCATACTTGAATACTGGTGGTAGATCTTCTGATTCTTTTGCAGCAACTATGAGTAGTTGGGAAAGTAATAGAGGATCAACCTGCACTGCTTCGCCACCAATCTGTACTAATGATTGCATAATCATGGTGATTACCTTATCCTTTTTCTTGAACACGTATTCAGCAGTGATTTGTCCATCCATGCTAGCCAAGATGTTCTGGGCAATGATATTTGCTTTTTCAACATTTACAGTAATGTGTGAATGAATTTACAGTCGAAATTTTGCTCAAGCTTGGATTAGGGAAGAATGGATTTCTTACTTTGAGATAGTCCAGAACTATGTGTGAGTCCTTCAAGTCACGTGCGTGTCTTGAATTGGTCATGCCATTGTTCTGCTCCCCAGTGTTGTAGTTGACTCCAGTTAATTCTTGCATGTCATTGTTGACTTCAGTGCAAGTTGACATGGCGAGGATCCATGTGTGAGATGCTGTTGATCTGTCATCCCACGCCCTCTTGTGAGGCAACCAGTGCTCTTCATGCTTCTCATCAGTACCGGCTCGATGATTAGATCTATGGTTAGGCCAGCCCATAAACGCTCAATTCTTCTGAACACATGGAATCCTTCTTCATATCTCTGGTAAACACATGGATGTTCCATTTGGAGCTTTAGCATCCGCTACAGATACACCCGAACAATTTTTGTGAGAAATTATGTCCAGATGCTGCCTTGAAAGGAAGAATTTCTAATATTGATTCAAGGTGAAGTTTTCAGTTTCCCATGTTTGGCTCTCAGAAACTTGCGCAATATGCCCATCATATCCATGTACTGTATCCACAGGTCAGCAGACCTACTAGAGGAGTTCAGGGATCTTTTATTCTTCTCAGGAGTTTCTTTATTCTGAGCACCACATCAGCATGACAAGCTTCCTCTGCAGAAACGGATTCAGTCATAATATGTGCATAGAGGACAGCTAGCTACTTCATAGAGATCACGGTTTCCTATGCCATCTCTTGCTAGAATATCTTCCTCAGATGACATATGCGCTTCACTGATTGTCAAGGACTCAAATCTTTGGGTTTTGCAGGGAGTGCTACATCAAGTGCATCAGATAGAATCAGGGCATTGAGGACGCCATCAACAAAGAGGTGTGCATGCAGAGGTCGTGCAAAGGCTATACCTGTCATCATATGCACTACGGCATTGGCTGAATATACGAACTGAGCGTAGAAATACTCTGTCCACTTGCTTCTCACGTTTCTCCCTAAAATAATTCACTATTTGTTTTTGGCTGGTATATTTCTTGCGGCAGACTTGATGAACCATTTCCACAGGTGATGTATGAATGTTGTCCTTTCGAGATTTAATTGCTCGATTAATGGAGGCACTTCCCTTTGCAGTTAGGGTAGCTGATGGCTCTTCACCTCTCTTTGCAGGATCTTTACAAATAGCACATTTGGGAGGACTTCTTATTATTCAGGATGTGATGTCACTTTGTGAGAAAAAAAAGCAATTGGAATGTGATGAGAACTAAACCATGTAAAAATCAATTATTTTTTTACTTGAGCGGAAATGGGAAAAACTCCATTACTACTTTTCAATACTTCCCACCACTTGTATTACTTAGGACTTTTGATCTATGACTACAAAATGTAAATGTTAGATCAATTAAAAGCAAGGATTAATAAAATATAATAATGATGTATAGTGATATATTTTGGCGTAAGTAGTATTTTATTAAAACATATATGTTATATATAATAATTTGATAGAATATCTCCTGCTCTACAGCAATAATACTACAGTAGACTCCCGGCTATCCGGCTAGTGACTATCCGTCTCTCTGTACTATCCGGCGTAGTTAAAAAACACTATCCGTAATAAAATGAGATACATGTTACTTTGCCAAGGCGTTGGAAGCGGGCGTCTGCTACGATCTACGATCCTCCTACGTGCCGTGTGCAAATCACAAGTTACGAAATGAAAAGCATAGGTTTCTCTCCGCCCTGATACATACTCTTTGTTTCGTCAGCTGTGTATTGGATGTCAACAAGTGTGGAATACGTTTGTCACTGTTCCTGGTTTTATTCGTAAATTGTTTTTTTGGTGTGCTTCGTTTTTTTATTGAAGATTATGAAATTTGTGATAAAGGAAAAAAGGTTGTAGTAACTATGGAGGAGAAACTACGCTATATAAAGCGACTGGACTCTGGGTGGCGGCAAAAACTATTGCTTCGGAGTTTGAAGTTGGGAAAAGTACAGTTGGCTACTGGAAGAAAAATCGATCATAAATTTAAAGGTGGTGTGCTGCCCAAGTCAGTGGAAGTGGAGTGAAAGTAAAAAACCATGCTGAAAGGTAAGCATAAAGAAGTTGTGGTATTAACACTTAAGAGGAAAAGACTTGCCTGTTACTGGGCCGATATTGCAGGGAAAATCATTGACGTGTGTTTTAATGGTATGGGGGGCAGGAAGTGAGTATTTATAAAACAACGGCCTATCTGGCTTTTTTTGTTATCCGGCCTGCCCTTCCGCAACTTTAGGCTGGATTGTCAGGCGTCTAATCTACTTGTATAGTTATTTTACATTTTACAAAAGTATGAATACATGAAAATATGCCTGACGGCTTTGTATCTTCCAATTCATAAAGACTATAAACATTATAGCTAGTACTTTTTTTCCTGATTGGTTAGCAAAAACCTTTTGAATATATGTTTCCTGCATTCCGAATTAGTGTAATCAAAACTTAACAACCTATTGGGAAAGTTACAATGTTGTCTAATCCCATTGCTTGCCCTGCTTTGAATTCTTTAAGTCACACATTCGAGTAAAAACTTTGTGTCCTAAATTAAAGAATTTTAAATGACGTAACAACTTTAGACAACCATATACCTACAAAGTTTCTCTCTGCATCAGATAAATTGAATACAAAATTAACAAATTAGCTACACCAAGCTATTTCACTCGATTTTGATAGGCTATTTAGTAGGTACGAATATTCTTCACCTTATACGCTAGCTCACTCAAACTTTAATTATTGCTCTTATATACATTCTTTGAAGCATTGTCATTTGAGGGAGAAAATGAGGATTAACGAACTGAACAATGAACCAAGAAGGAGCAGATCAGCAATGGGAAAGCTGAATAAATCAGTCGACCAGCGTTGGAACCACGAGTAAAAAGGGAGAAGAGTTGAACTTAAGATCCTGATTCAAACAAGATGTCAATTCTATAAAGTGAGTGACTCACTATTGTTAATGACTACTGCTTTGTTTTTCATTCGTGGGCCTGAATGTGCTGAAGCCTAGCGGTGCCAACCAAGCAGCCAGGCTTGCCAGTGACTTAAGCCAGCAACAACTGTGCTCACATGAATCTTGGAACGTGAATAAAGTATTTAACAAGATGATCTCAATGCATAATAGCCCTTTTCAGGAGATACCAACACTTTAGATGCCATTGAAGGATTAAGTGCCCAAAAACTATCATGTCAAATCGATAGGCTGGAGAAAAGTTCTGCTTTAAGATTTATATTAAGGATAATACATCAAGAGGTTCATAAGAAGAATTATATGAACTATTAAAACAAAAATGAAACAAATTCTAGTTTATGCATGGATATGGAATATGACCTATTAGTAGTGGATGAAATGACAGTTCTGGGCCACTTTCTCCCATAAAGTTAACACTGATCCTCCACATAGAATGTGGAGGATCAAATTCTCCCATAAGAATAGCACTGATCCTCCACACTGCGAAGTTGATTCACTTTCTCCCACATTGTTTCTGTTTACTGGTGAGGTGGGTCAATTTCTCCCAGAAGAATAGCATTGATCAGTGGTGAATCAGGATATATCTTGGGGGAGCGGGAGTAGAGGGAGCAAACCAGGCCATTAATTTGATTAAACTTTTATAAATCACTAAGATTTTATTATAACATTACTACGTATTGGGTGTTACTCATGTATCCGTTTATTAAAACGTTTTCCAGGAGGCACTGCGAGGACGCGAGTAACGTCACCGCCCACCTATAACTAATTTTGACTAAACTATTTAATTTTGATAAAAAACGTGCTGTTCCACCTGATGAAATCAGGTTATGATATTCACAAGCACTCGAGCTTTTTACGCAATAAAATCTTTATTACAAAGGTTAATACACAAACTTCCTTTTCAATATACTTACATACAAAACATAAAGGGTGAACTTTTTTTTATGTCTCAATTGGTGAACACATTTGTCTTATTTTGTAGTGACCATATGCAAGAGTGTCACATCCATTATCTAAAATATAGCGTTTGTCATCTCCGGGTGAAAGTGCAAGTTTATTTAAGGAGATACTGTACAATTGATGTTTCTCACTTCTTATCATAGACATATTGGCATAGTGTAAGATCCCCTGCTTTAAACATTTTTTATAATGGGCATGTTTAATTTTCTTTTTGAGAGTTGTTTTTGATACACCTTTACCTACTTTTTTCTCCTCAAGACTCTCCTTTTGAATGGAGTAAAGCTTCGGTCGAAGTCCCACAAGCTCTCGAATACATTCTACATTCATCTCATCCTTCATTTTACCCAGAGCTTTTTTATTGCACGCACTGTGTAAAAAAATATGTTTCTGAATAGTCTGAAGTGTCGAATCGGTTTATGTTATCAAACATATCCACATACATATTTTTTGTTTTCAGTTCGTAGCAGAGAGAGTCTGTGTCTGTGAATAAGAGCTTTACATTTTGTCCATATTTCCTTTTAATATAATTATAATGAAAGTTATACATAATAACCTTGCAAAGCCTGCATAGATAGGCTTATTCAAAAGTAGGTTTATTTTTCTCATGTGAACCCCAACTAACTCTTCCGTGAAGATCGTATAAGAAATATATGCTGGTGAAGCAATCCGCTTCTTCAGCCCTTTTTCATTTAGTAATTGAACATTTACACGGTGTCTTTGATTCTCCATCGACTTCCCGAATACAGCATTGTTCATGAAATTGAAAAAGTCCTTTTCAAATCCATTTATTGCATTTTTTCGTCGGGAAGTATTAAAATCAATATATGGCTTCAACCAAGCGCTCTGATTGAAAGTTAGGACTCGGTGTATCTTTGAAGCTTCATACACAAGGAAATATACAGTTTTAAATTACGGTAGTGTACCACATAATTTTGTTTATTGTTTAGGTTGGGCACTAGCTTTTCTGTTTTCCCGCCGGCTAGAGAGCTCAGCTTGGATTGTATATGCTTAGAGAATGGGGATAACATCTCAGGAGTAACTATGGCATTTTCAGTATCAAGTGGATAGTCACTGTGCTCGTCATGAATTTCTTCCGGGTACTCTAGATCTACTTCTAATATATAGCCCACAGGACTATCATCAGCAACTTAAATTATATTGAGCTCTGGTATTTCAGTCTTATTCAACCACTTAAAACTACTCTGAGGAAGGCAATCAGATATAACAGTCCCGTATAAATTATTACAACCCCAGTATGTGATGTACTTCACCTCCTTTTCAGGGTTAAAATCCATCATATTGGCGTTGTTTGCTTCAGAATGTCTATTTGAAATCATAGACACCCCACCACATATCCCTTTTTCAATGAATAAATGCATTTCAATGTCAGTTAGTAGCTCCAACTCAACCTTGGTCATCTTTAAAAATGCCGCCCATGCTAGTCCGGGGCTTGTGCAAAACTGTAGACAGTCTAATTTATAGTACTCAAAACATAAAGAGCGAAAGTATTCGAAGACATCTGCTAAAAGTAGAACATCACTTAAAACGTATAAATTTTTATAATCTTCCATAGTATTCATTTCAAAGTTTTCCCACACAGTTTTAGGATGAGCGTAGTCACTTTCTGAAATATTTTCTTGGCGCATCTGATTATAGAATGCGGGTTTTTGCGGTAATTGACTATCTTTCAGTTTACTGTTGCAATTCATGTAGTCGTAAAGGAACACATCTTTCGTAGCAGAAGATCTACTTTCTCGAAAGGGAAATTTTCATGGAGTATTTTAAATTGAGTTTTTCCTACATGCAACAATTTTTTTAAGAGATGTGCTTAAACACTGGAACGAGTCAATAAATTGTATGTAGCCAAGACTGAATGAGATATACTTCTCCGTATTGTTTGGAATACATGATATTATTATGTCTGTAAACTTCCCAATTTCCTGCATGATAATATGGTCGTCATAATTTTTTAAATTGTGTAATATGACGGGTATTCTCTTGGTATATTGAAACTGAATATTGAACTTACTATGAGCTGCACCCCAATAGGCCCCACTGAGATAACAGTGGTCACGACGCATGTCTTGACAAAAACTCCTTCTCGCAAGATACTATATAAGCTACCTTATGTAACGACTATTACATATGTAAATCCTGATGGCGTATGCTTGGTCATTTTTTCAGTTGATGAGTGATTGGTGTTAGGTGCACACCCTGATATTTTAATATTAAACACTCAAAATTTGCATAGATCACATACGGGATTTTTAGCTTATGTTTATATGTCGAAAATTTCAATATTTTATCTTCTTCCTCGGCAACTGTATCTTCTGAGCATCAAAATCAGAACACCGCTCACTATGCTCATCCCTGAAATTTCCCTTAGAAAATCTATGCATAGCAATATTTGCAATAGTATGATTCACCATTGTGTCTGGCCAGTGAGCTTAGCAATCTGCTCAAGTTCTTAATAAGATAATAATGTCCCCCATCGACATTTGAAAGAAACAAAAAATCCACGTGATTTTCACGACTAACCTTAGTTATCCTTAAAGGGAATATTCCCCCTTGGTAGCCATACACATTATTAGATACATTATTTTGTTTTTCAAACGTAGCTATTTGTGGTATTTGCACAGGATATTCAATACCATCCATATTTAGTTACTTTCCAGTGATATGTACTTACTCACTCGATTAGAGTGCTTGTCAGCTGGGTATAGAAATGCTAGCACAGACCAAAGAAAACATTTACTGTCAACATTTCTTATATTAATTATGGCATGTTATTTCTCAACTCTTCTGGTAATGGAATATAGCTGGAAGCAGCCAAAGGAATATATTTAGCTAGTTTAAGTTATAAGTATTTCACACGGTCCTCAGACCAACCACTTCCCTAGTGGTGGAAAGAAGAAGCTGCTTCAATCATTTAAGTGCACGTCAAGAATAACTAAATGAAGATTACGACCCCTGTAATTTTTCAGAAGCTTTGAATGGTACAGTAAAAATCATCAAGATCTCTTCCTCGAAAGACTCGCTATTTTTAGTCTTTATTAACGAAATTAAAAGGAAGTTGGAAGCAGCGCTTGCTCAAAAACTTGGTGTAATGGGTAATCTAAAATGGTATGCATCTGTCTGTGTAGAGTACTCTCGTATTGGAGAGGAGGGAGAGGAAACAATCACTCCTTTACTTCGCAGTAATGCATTAAGTGTATCGTCACTCTAAGTCCTGACGCATTAAAATCGCAGATTGACCTACCTTACCCTTGCTATGCTATGGCTCCGTCTTTGAGTACATGTGATCACGTTCTTGGACTATATACTGCCATGTTTGATTATGTTGGAACTCATTTTACCGCCGACTTCAGCGTAGGTTAGCAGAGCTATCTGCACCAGATGTAGTCAGTATATTTTTTTCAATTATGAGTAAATTCACTTTTTGTTTTAAACCTCTCCTGATAAATAAATAAATTATATAATATTTAAAAAAAGATCGTGTTCTTCTTCCAAATTCCTTCCGCATGAATTGATCTAACACTTCTAAACGTTCTAGAAATCTGAAATTTAAAAGGCAGATAGAGAGTCCTCTGTTCAACCAAAAAATTCACAAATTGGGAAATTTCATTATGGGGTACAGAGAGTGGGGGCGTTTTGGGGGTTATAAAATAGAAAAATTCTATTGGGGAAGGGAGATAGTTGAAATTTAGTAGGAAGGTAGTACTCCAAATAATCAAACAAGTCTAAAAATTTGAAATTTTAATTTTGATGTTGATGAAATGGGGATGGGGGGTTCAAAACTTTCAAAAATTAATAGTAACAACTACTTAAAAGCTGGTATGAAACTTAAACTTGGCAGGAAGGTTAAGGGACCACTTCAAATAACCAAAGAGTTCAATTATATATTTTTTTAATGGGAATCTGGTAAATGGGAGGGGGGCATAATAACAGAGAACCACAATTTTAGGTGAAACAGAAAATTAAAATTTATCTGGAATGTAGTGGTATTCCTCCAAATACCTAAATAATTCTTAAATATTTGAAATTTTTTGTGGGAATTAGTGAAATATGGGAGGGGTTTCAAATTCCAAAATTATATAAACTTTTTTTAGTGTCGTAGAAAATATAGGCTATATTTGTCAGGAATGTTTAAGAACCCCTCCAATACCCTAACAAAATAATAATCATAGATAAGTATTTGAAAAATTGGAGCGTAAGAGCCTTCCAAAACAATTCCAAAACGAATAAAACCCAAACTCTTCCATATAGTATGAAAATTGAAATATTTACATACATGTAGAGAGGAAATTGAATATAGGGATCAACCCAAAAGTCAGAAAAGTATAAATATGGGAAATTTCTAAAGGGAAATTAAGGGGTTCGGGCTATAACCATACAAATCACTCTAGGTGAGTTAGAACATTGACATTTGTTAAGAATGCAGTGGAATAACTCGAAATACGAGAATAATTCTTTAATACATTATTTTAAATCACTAAGGGGGGGGGGTTGGTGAATCAGAATGAGGGAAGGAGGATTTCAAAAGTCTCAAAATTTAAAAAGTAAACAACTTCTAATTGGGGTTAAAAATTTAAATGTATTAAGCAGGTATAAGAGCTAACCGTAAATATTTATTTTAATTTCAAGGCGAAGGAGCGAAAGATGGGGAAGGGGGGGTTACTCCAACATTTAGAAAACTAATAGGATAGAACCCGTCCCACATGGTAGAAATGTGAAATGTACGAGGATTTATAAAAAAAAGTTTTAAACCGTATTTGAATACCCTAATTTTATATAATTTTGATATCTATCTGTCCGCATGAGTTGTTTGAACACCTCTAAGCATCCCAATAGCGGATCATATTACGCCAGAAACGTCGAAAGTTAACATTCCCTTTTCTCAAAAAATGTAAACTGTTGCTGTGTAACTTTAATTTAGCGTACAACCCGAACGGTTAGTAAGACGTGAAAAAAAAAACTTTAATTTATTTGAATTCCTTATAAACCAATTGTTTTTACCTCGTCACTCCAATTTTTTCTAGCGCCTTGCTATGACATCGTTTATACAATAAATATTTGCAAATCCATCTCTATATAAGAGTTTTGATTTCATTTCCAATGTTAAGTTTTCATTATAAGCTTAAGTTTTAAAAATAATACTTATATTTATTATCTGTGCGTGTGCTACAATCGTTTGTTGTGTTTTTTTATTGAAGCCGTTATTGGTTTATTTACTAATTATTGGATTTTGGATAAGACAATTGACTTGATTTTGGATCCGACATTGGACTTGATTTTGGATATAGCATTGGAGTTTGATTTTGGATACGACATTGGACTTGATTTGGATACAACATTGGGGTTTATTTTGGATACGACATTGGACTTGGTATTGTTCTTGAATAGATCATACTGATTTAAATTGTTTATTGTGGTTCATCGCGACCTATTAAACTACTATTGTTTGGATTTGGGATACATTGGATTGGGTATTGTTTCTTAATATTGGTTATTGTGGTTCATTACGACCTATTTCATTTATATTTATTTGGATAGAAAAGATACTAACATGTCTGAGGTTCTGAGGTGTAATGATATTTCGATACTCCACCATATTGTTACTATACCGGGGATGGCTCATGTCTGTTTCATTCCCTTTCCTACTTGATCCATGGTAACATTCTAATGTCTATGGATATCAGAGCGACCATCGTGCCTCACGTCATAGCAAACTGGGATGTGCTTCAAGCCCCTCACTTACTCAGATAACAGGAGCAATTTCCCATCGGAAGAGAGGTACTGTGATGTCATGTTGAGACCAGCAAGGTATGGCTCCACCTGAGAGCGCGTTGCAGCAGGGGAACTCTACCCTTCCAGTTTCAGGTTCACTTGCTGGGGAAACTGCTTCAGTCCTTTGGGGAGCAAGGAATGCCAATAAAAAAACTTCATTTCACCAGTAATCTGAACAATGGTCACTTTGATGTGTATGAAGTCGATACTTTACTAATCTCTGAATCCCTTTCTGTTAGTCTATTCGTTTGGTTCCGTGTTTCAAAAACAGGAGGAATGATAAAGGTTGAACGAGTCAGACGTCCTAATATTAAGTCAATGGAGGAAGTGGGGGAAAATGATAATAGAGAAGAAACAGAAAATGTTGGAAGTGAGAAGAAGAGGAAGAAGGAAGCCAGAGAGAGTTTACCGCAGAAAAGAGAGATAGAAAGTTAAAGAATGATAGAAATAAAAAAGGAGGCTAAGGACAATGATACTGCAGAGGAGAGAGATAGAAAATTAAAGAATTATAAAAATAGAGTTAAGGAGGCTAAGGAAAATGAGACTACAGAGGCAAGAGATAGAAAGATAAAGAATGAGAGAAATAGAAAGAAGAGGGCCAAAGATAATGAGGCTGCAGAGGAGAGAGATTGAAAATTAAAGAAAGATAGAAATAAAAAAAGGAGATAAAGGAAAATGAGACTGCAGAGGAGAGAGATAGTAAATTAATAAATTATAAAAAGAGAAAGAAGGAGACTAAGGGAAATGAGACTGCAGAGGAGAGAGATATAAAATTAACGAATGATAAGAAGAGAAAGAAGGAGACTAATGAGAATGAGACTACAGAGGAGAGAGATAGAAAATTATTGAATGATAGGAAGATAAAGAAGGAGACTAAGGGGAATGAGACTGCAGAGGAGAGAGATATAAAGTTAACGAATGATATGAAGAGAAAGAAGGAGCCTAGGGAGACTGATACAGAGCAGGAAAGAGGAAGGAGGGTACATGAGAGAAACCAAAGAGAGATGCTTCTATGAGAAATCTTCCATGGAAAACAAGAAAGGATCAGCTTTCAAGTTCGGTCGTAACATTATATATGATGCAGATAAATTAGTCACCTTAGGAACTATCAACATTCTTTGTCCCCAATGCAATGACCTGAATAAGAAAGGAGAGCCGACTGGTCTCTGCTTCCTTAAAGGAAAGATCAAACTTAAACCTATTAGTGGTCCCCTTGAGACCCTGTACAGTTTTTTGACCCAAAATCATCCCCAGTCACATCACTTCTTAAGTCTTACTAGGAAATATAGCTCAGCCTTCCAGATGACCTCCTTTGGTTGCAATAAATTAATGAAAGAAAGTAACTTTATGCCAACTTAAGGTGAAAGGGCAGGTGTACCATTTAGTAGGATCTCTTCTACCTGCAACCAAAGAAGATTCAAAATTCCTACAAATTTATTTCTTAGGGGATGAAGAAGCTGCTGTCAGATGCAAGATAAACCCTGTTATAAATTCTAATATAGTTAAACATACAAAAAAATGCTTCACCAAAATAACAGTTACATAAAAAGTTTCAAGAGCGCAATAGAAATTCAACAAATGGACAACTTTACAGTCGGGATACAAGCTGACAGAAAACCTGCCAATGCTCACATAGGTAGATTCAACTCTCCCAACACCAATGAAGTTTTCATTTTAATCGATGGGCAGGACTTTCAGAAAAGGTACGTAGTTTTGAAAGCTACGGACAATAGGCTGAAAAGGATTGCTGAAACCCATAGCTCTTATGACTCGCTCCAATACCCGATGCTTTTCCCACGAGGCGAAGATGGTTATAACTTTTTTTTAAAGCAGAGCGACGGTAAGAAAAAAGTATCTGCCATTAATTTATATGCATACAGAGTTTTGATGAGAAAAAATGAATTCAACCATTCACGTTACTTCCGACAACTTTTCAATCAGTTATTGCCAAGATTGAGACTGAATGACTTAACTTCATACAACATAATCAATCAAAGCTCAGGGTAGAGGACTACATTCATCTTAGAGATGCGATCAGCAGCGACGTCAGCACTCATGTTGTTGGACAACCATTCATTCTTCCTTATTCTTTCACAGGAGGACCCCGATACATACATGAGAAAATCCAAGATGCCCTAACGTATGTCCGAAAATACGGAAAGTCTCATTTGTTCATAACCTCTACATACAACCCTAAATGAGAAGATATAGCCAAAGAGCTTTTTGCTGAACAGATACCCCACGACAGACACGATATTGTTTAATGAGTTTTCAATTTGAAAGTTAGGGCAATGATGAAGCTGCTGACTAGAGGTGAGATTTTCGGTTTCATAAAATGTCACATGTACTCTATCGAATGGAAGAAGAGAGGTCTTCCTCATGTCCATTTGCTCATTTGGTTATAAAATAATATTGAACCAAAACTCATCGACTTCATCATCTCAGCCGAACTGCCAGACCCCGAGATAGACCCTGTCCTCTTTGCCATTGTATCTTCAAACATGATTCATGGACCCTGTGGAATTCTTAAATCTCTTTGCATGAAAGATGGCAAGTGCTCTAAGAGATATCCCAAACCCTTTGCCAACGATACTAAGCCAGGAAGTGATGGATACCCTACATCTAGAAGAAGGAGCCCTGAGCTAGGTGGAGTTTCTTTTCAAATGTCAACAAAACAAGGTACCCTAACAATTGATAACAGGTGGGTGTTCCCTTATTCCCCAGTGCTTTGCATGACATTCAAGGCCCATATCAATGTTAAGTTTTGCAATTAAGTCAAATCCATCAAATATGTAAGAAAGTATGTAAACAAGGGTAGTGATCAAGTCACATTCACAATTGAAAATGAGAAAGACGAGATTTTGAAGTACCAGACTGGCCGATGCGTCAGCACATCTGAAGCAGTCTGGGGGATACTATCATTCCCAATACATGACTGGAACCCTAATGTTGAGCACTTGGCAGTTCATTTGGAAAATGGTCAAAGGGTTTAAATTAAACCAGATGATAATCACCTTGACGGACCTTCCACTACCACACTAACAGTTTTCTACGAGCTATGTCGTGAGGATGACTTTGCTAAGACTCTTCTTTACAATGAGGTTCCACATTACTACACATGGCATAACAAAAAGTTCTCACGGCATAAACAAGGAGCTTTCGTTGATGGTTTTTCAGGGATCAGAAAGAGCAAACCTATTGGAAGAGTGTACACAGTTCATCCGAGCAGTTCCGAGTGTTACTTTCTTCACATGCTCTTCCACCACGTGAAAGGTCCCACTTCCTTCGAATCACTTAGAATAGTCAATGGTAATTCTCACCCTGATTACCGATCAGCCTGTAAAGCTCATGATCTTCTGGAGGATGACTTACACTGGCAACAAACTCTGTCCGAAGCTGCTGTCAGCGATTCTCTACAGAGATTAAGGTAGCTGTTTGTTGTCATGTTGGTCTTTTGTGAAGTGTCAGACCCACATCAGTTGTGGCTTGATCATAGAGATGAACTATCTGAAGACATCCATCACAAAGCACAACTTACAGGCATTACAGTCACCTTCACTGATGAAATATACAACATATGTTTAATTATTTGGAAGATAAATTATTGACAATGGATGACAAGCGTTCAGGTGCTTATGGCCTCCCATTACCAAACAGGTGTGATGCAGGAATAACAGGATCTATTTAGCTACTGGATAAGAGTTATAATTCAGTCAATTTGGTTACCTTACCCAGCAAAAATGAATATTTACTGATAGGGGAACAAAAATCAGTTTATTATAGAATACTTGAGAGTGTCACTAAGTATTTAGGTAAGTTGTTCTTTATCGATGCTCCCGGAGGTACCGGTAAGACTTTCCTGCTAAATATTCTTCTCGCCAAAATACGGTCAACAGGCAAAATCGCTTTCGCAGTAGCTTCTTCAGGCATTGCGGCTACATTACTTCAAGGTGGTAGAACTGCACATTCCACTTTCAAGATGCCCATAAACTTAACTTACACAGAAAACCCTATATTCAATATCAAGAAGGGCACTGTTCATGGTAGGGTACTAAGGGAATGTGTTTTTATCGTGTGGGATGAATGTACAATGTCACATAAGGCAGCCTTCAAAGCTTTAGACAGAACACTAAGGGATATCTGGGCCAATGATATACTCATGGGAGGGGTTACAATAGTGATGTCCGGTGACTTTAGACAAACACTTCCAGTTGTTCCTAGAGGCACCAGGGTGGATGAGGTCAAAGCTTATGTAAGAAGCTATTTAATTTGGATGCAAGCTTATAAGCTCAAATTATCTGTGAACATTCGGGTCCATTTGAAGGGTGACCATTCGGACAATAAATTTTCCGACACTCTTCTTCAAATTGGGAATGGGGATCTTGAGAAGCTAGACAACGAGGTGTACATTCCATCACACCTAGGAACTACTGTTAATACTTTGTATGAACTTATTGTTAAAATATACCCGGACATGGCAAATTTTAAGAAAAAGAGCATACATTGGTTTTGTGAACAAGCCATCCTAGCTCCTGAAAACGAATCTGTGGATAACATTAATGCAAAGATGATGGGCCTGTTTGAAGCTGAAGGTAAAACTTACCTTTCTATTAATCGGATGGTGTAAGAAAATTATTGTGTTAACTAACCTGTTGAATTTTTGAATTCATTAAATCCCACAGGAATGTGTCTTTCGGCTGCAAGTGAAAGCCATCATGAGAAATATCATAGAAGCTGTCATCCTCACAGGCATTGGCAAAGAAGAATGTGTTTACATCCCCCGAATATCTCTCATACCAAGTGATTACCCCTTCCAGTTCAAGAGGTTACAGTTCCCGGTCAAAGTTGGTTTTGCACTGACCATTAACAAAGATCAGGGCCAGTCCATCAAGTACACAGGAATTGATTTAAGAACACCTTGCTTTTCACATGGACATTTTAACGTTGTATGTTCTAGGGTTAGTTCACCGAATAATCTTTTTTTACTAGCACCAACAGGAAATACTTCAAATATTATGTATAAAGAAGTTATATCTTGGCCTCCAAATCCTTTTGACACATTTCTGGATTATATCTCTATTTTGAAATTATGTATAATCCAACCTACTTTTCAAGTTTTGTCACACAATTTACACTAAAATAATTTAGGATTTGGTTACTTTTACTTTTCGTTAATTTTACATTATAAAAAAATCAATTTATACATTCCCCGTGCGAAGAACGGGCACACTGGCTAGTATATATATATATATATATATATATATATACACAAGAGTTAATTTAACTAGTCTAATAAAATAGCAAGCTCCAGGTTGCGAACTAATCAACAATACTATATTTAAGTTTCAATTTTATATATATATATAAATATATATATATATATATATAAATATATATATATAAATATATATATATAAATATATATATATATATAAATATATATATATATAAATATATATATAAATATATATATTTATATATATAAATATATACATATATATATAAATATATACATATATATATAAATATATATATATATATATTTTATATATATATATTTATATATATATATATATATATATTTATATATATATATTTATATATATATATTTATATATATATATATTTATATATATATATTTATTTATATATATTTATTTATATATATATATATATATATTTATATATTTATATATATATAATTATATATTTATATATATATATATTTATATATTTATATATATATAATTATATATTTATATATATATATAATTGAAACTTAAATATAGTATTGTTGATTAGTTCGCAACCTGGAGCTTGCTATTTTATTAGACTAGTTAAATTAACTCTTGTCATCTTGTTTATTTTTTGGTCGCGCCCAGATGCTCTGTCTGGCTGTTAAAGATCACCTAGTAACTTGTTCTCCACTCGCTGGTATTATGCTAGCTTGTTACTTATCAAAGCGCCACGAGATGACTAGGCCTTTCTTAAAACGATTATTTTGTATTCATTTCGTTCTGTTTTGAGGTCGTTCTAAATATGTTCTGGTCTAGGACTTACTATATATTAATTTGTCCCTTGATTAGGATCTTTTTGTATTTTATTTATTACCCGATTTACTTACCATCACTCTGTCGATTTAATGAAACTAACATTAGTGGATTCAGCAATCACCAGATGACGTGATTTGTATATCGCCCTATTTAATGATTTTGTTCCGAGGGTTTTTACCTCTTAACTTATTATAATTTAATGATTGGGGCGGGAATTATTGTATTATTATTATTATTATTAGCACCGCGTCTTACTACCCGTTCGGGTTATACGCACTTACGCTAATGTGTAATGGTAGGGTGATTGTGAGATGAAATGGAGGACCTACAGTTTAACGTGGGATCCGAACCACGGTGGAGGCCTGGCATTTCTCACATTCACAAGTTGTGATTAATACACATCTTTTCAGAGGTGAAGGAAGGGTTTGGCAATGAATTATTGTAATGTTGACGTAATTGAGTTTATTATGAATGTTATATGCCGGGTTTTTAATAAAATCATCGTTTGTGCAGATCTTAAATTGCTTAGTTCTATCGTTGCCTTTTGTACAGGTATTGACATAACTAATGTATGCAAGCATTAACATTACTAATGTATTTCTTTGTAGCTAAATGAGTACTAACTTTTATGCTAGCTTTGGCATAAGGCCAGCCCTTTTACTAGAACCAATCTCTACTTGTGCTTTTTGTACATACCAATGGTTTTCTTTATATTTAATAAGCATTATTTTTGCCCCCTACTGCCTATTATTTCCTTTGGGGAGATTCGGGGGTGTGGGTTTAAAAACTAGCAACATATTTGACCCCAGTCAACATCGTCTACCAAAGAAAACCTCACCAAAAGAGTTAAAAACCCATTATGATCAAAGCTAAGATTGCCACAAATAGCTGTCGCAAGGATATAGAACAATCAACGAGAGAACATTGAAATGTTTTCGTTTCGTGCCCCATGTCTCGAGTCAAATTGAAGTGTTATTCTTGGGACCTCCTTGAATCTTACACTGTTACGTCACAACATCTCGGGTCCTTGGTTAATGATTTTTGTTGTTTGCCATAGAATTATAATACTAATGTTAATTTTACGTTATTTGCACACCATATCTATTTTAAAATGTAAATACAGTTCTATTGACAATATTAAATGTACTTGAATGTAAAATCACTCGATTCTGAAATTATTCAAAATGTTTTTACACGCGGCAGCTTTAAATTTTGAATTTGAATTTTAACGCGTTGCAAACCTTACTAAAGTCAGATTCACTTTATATTGACAAATGTTTTATCATTAAGGAGCTCCCCCCCCTACTTTTTTTTAAACCGAGTGACCCCTGTGTTCGATGTTAGAGGCCTCAAAAGGGGACATCCCCTCAAGGAGGTTGGATCTGTGTCACTCTTCTCAGCAAGATTTTATTTTTACTCCGCTATCTTACTGAAACCTGTTGACAGATTTAAAACTCTTTCACTGAGGCAGTTTTGGAATAGGATGGAAAGAGCCCCCCCCCTCCCTCAACGGTAGTCTGTAGCCATTTAAACTTCCCCAACCTAGAACCTTTTTTTCTTTAGTTTATTGTGTGACAGTACAACACACCTGTCAGAAGTGAAAATGATTTACTGGGGTCGATTACTGAACCAAGTGACCAAGAACTATCCAGTAGCCAGTTGAATCATTAAAATATAATAAAGGGGCAAAAAAAAAAGATACTTGCCAAAATGTACAGCACTGTTGGCGTATAACCCTAACGGATAGTAGTACAGGGTGCTAAAAAGAATACAGTGCTGTATCCAGAATAAGTAGAGGGAGGGGTGGGTGAATTATAATTAACACACTTTTATTTTGCCCCGCATCTTACTACTCGTCCAGCCTATTCACATTTTAATTAGGCTAATATGACGGGGATGAATAAGGTAGAGTCCAGAGGAAAGGTATTCTTAATTGCATGGAAGGAGAGTGTAAAACTATTTATAAAGAACCAATCTCAATACACCCAACCATTATTTAAACCTTGACCTTCCCGTCATCAGTAAACAAGTCTACATGAACTTGATATTTAGTCCAAGTGCCCGCCAGTTTGGGTAAGAACACACTTAACAACCATGAAACCAGATTCAATGATCGGATGGTCTAAGGTGTCACTCTCACAATAGGATGGATTGCCGGGAAGAGGTAAATCAGAGTTTGAATCCCGGTCGGGCGTGCTGAGGATGTTGTTTTTTACAAGTGGCTTTCCACCCACCCTCCATGCAAATAAGGGTGCACTTTCTCTCAAGTATAGCTTCCTAAAACTTAACACATACGATTTATTTATAGTTCAGATACGTATAACCAGAACGAGCTGTGAGACGCAGTGACAAAAACTTGTGAAAATTTTATAATATTTAAAACAATATAATGTGAATATGAGAATATGTAAACATTATCGGTGGTCACATTGTTTACTGCGTCACTCTCGTGTTAGACTGGATTACCAGTGATGGGACTATTGGAGTTCGAATCCCGGTCAGGTGTATCGAAATGGGCGAGGTTTTCTCCTAAAATAATGGTTACCCACTCTTCCTCCTCTTAAATGCGGGTACATTTCCTCTTAAAGTATAATATCCTTATTACTTTTCTATTAGCATAATGAATGAATGCATGCGTACAACCCGAACGGCTACTAAGAAGCGATGAGAAAAAACATAGGCCTAATACAAAAATAATATATTTAAATATATCTTAAAATTCTATAATAGTTTTATTTGGGTCATCAACCAATCGGTTAGAAAATACTTTTGAAAATCACAAAAATGAAATAGTATGATTCACTAGCTAGCAAGGAGTTCTTGTCCCAATAATTATGCTCACTATAGTTAATAAACACAAAAGAAATTTAAGAAACTTAATTCTTATTTTAAAATTGTAATAGTTTTTTTTTATTCTTGCACGTGAATTTTTCTAGAACTACTATGCTTCAATGAACATGTAATAATGCTAATCTTTTTAACGAGTCCTCAATAATGTTTTATCATTTCATAAGCATGTTTTATCTTCCTTAGGTGAGGTTGTATTAACAATATAGAGACAACCAAAACATAACACTCACAGTTTATGTTTCTCACCGCGTCTTACTAACCGTTCGGGTTATACGCCTATGTCCTAATTAAGCTAGTGGATTAAGGATGAGGTGGGTGTAATGTATAGGCAGTGCACCCGAATTTGCGTGGAGCGAGTCGAACTCCGATCTCCCAGTCCTCAGCAGCTTAGTACAACACGAGACCACAGAAGCTGGTAAAATATTTTTAAAATGGCAATAACGATTTGGTTCCAAATGGATATCTTGGGAGTGTTTTACATGTCAAATAAAACTGTATATTTGTTTTTTTGAATAAAAAGTAGTTTATTTGTAGTTTACTTATAACTGATTTTTCAAAAACTTGAAATATTTTTAGAATGGCTTTAACGATTTGGTTTCAAATGGGTATCTTAGGAATGTTTTACATGACAAATACTACTGTATAGTTGTTTATTGAATCAAATGTCATTCAAGAGTAGTTTACTGATTACTGATTTTCTAAGAACTTGACATTTTAAAAAAATGGTTTTAACTATTTGGTTCCAAAGGGATATGTATCTTGCGAGTGTTTTACATTACAAATAACAATGTATTATAGTTGTTTTTGGAATAAAAAGTCATTTAAGGGTTAGTAACTGATTACGGATTTTTCAAAATTTGGATATATTTTAAAAACGGGTCTAGTGATTTGGTTCCAAATCGACATCTTTATTATGTTTATTTGTAGTGGTACCTGTATCTGCTTAACGAATTTCAGTTATTTACCACACAGAGAAGTAATTGAATATAATTAATTAATTTAGGAAATGTTGAACCCCCACCCCACTTCCTCCTGCCATTTCCTTAACCCCCATTTACCCGCCTCGGTGGCGTAGTTGGCAAACGCGCTAGTCGTGTTGAGCCCGACCGCTGAGGACGGGGAGATCGAGGTTCGAATCTCGGTCGGGTGAACTGGGGGTGGTTTTTCCTAAATGGTTTTCCACTCTCCCTCCACGCAAATGCGGGTTCACTTCCTCTACATTCAACCCTCCCCATTCCTAATCCATTAGAGTAATTAGTACTTAAGCGTATAACCCGAACGGGTAGTAAGACGCGGTGCTAAATATTATTATTATTATTATTACTAACCCCCATTTAGATATTTCAAATTTAAGATTTATTTGATTAACATGAGGGGTCCTTCCTTATACCTGCTCAACAAATTTACATTTTTCCATCACAACAAAAAGTTTTTTCTTTTATACAGACCCCCGTAATCCCCCTGCCTCCTCCCCCTCCACTATTCCCATATTTCCTGGGTACCCATTTTTAATATTTAAAATGGATATTTGGCTTGGTGCCATTTACTTTACTCCAAATTTTCATTTTTTTACCACACTGAAAAGTAGTTGTTTCTATTAGTTTTGGAAATTTTAAAAACATCCCCCCAACCCCTATGTTTTGAGCTACCATTTATAAATTTAAATTTTCAATACTCATTTAGCTATTTGAAGTTGTTTTTCTATCTGTCATCCAAATTTTAATTTTCTACCTCGGTCGGTGAGTCAGTTTATGTTAGTCTGTGTTCCAAACCATATGATACTTCACCGTATGTCTATATTCCAAAGCATTATTTGTAATGAGTCATGAAAATAAGATTTAATTTAAAGTTAATCTATTTGAATAGTTTCCTAAGGACTCAAATTAACTACACCAACAGACAGTATTTATGATACTGCTTTGATAGTTAATAAGATATATTGGTGGTATATAGCTTGACACTGTTCTCTGAAAAATAAGGAGTACAAAAGAAGAAGTTCCGTCTTAATACATTGAGTACTTTTTAGCTTACTGGCTACAAACTTTCATACAAACAGAATGACACAATTGACTGTACAGAAAGATTCAGAGTATGTATAGACAAGTCACAATACTAGTCCATACATCGAGTACAAGTGGATTTGGTTAAATTATTATATAAAGAGTATGCCATGAACTCTCATTTATGTATTTGAAAGAGTTTATTAAGTTTTCAAAGGTTAAGGTTTTTTTATTAAGTTGTTCACATAGACATACGCATATTCGTGTTGATCCTTATATATAGTAAACTTTCAGTCAAACATAGATTTGTGTCAAGTTTTAGTTTAATTCATAGATATTAAATTTTTGAATCTCTTTTTTAACAAGTTATAAAATTATCAATTTATGACAGCTTTACATCATAATTATTTTAAATGTATACAAACAGTTTTTAATAATATTTACTAGCATTAAAATGAATACATCTGCACCGGTAGACACGTGGACTAGATATCACTTAAAAACCTCTAGTATTGTTTTTCGGGTGAGGAGGAAGTCTGGTTTCTAATCCCAGCCGGGTACACAAAGAGTGTTTTTTCCCATAAATAATTCCTCACTTTCACTCCACATGAATGTGGATACATTCCCTTCAAATTCTAGCATCCTCATTACTAATGAATTGATATAATTAAATTAATACAACCCGAATATATAATAAGACCAGGAGCAAAAAGAATGTAGACAGTTAATTAATAATATTTGTGGTTTTCTAGTTAAAATAATTATATTCTATGGCGTAGAGAGTATTTGTTTATATTCACCGATAGATGCAAGTATTAATCACCAAAAATAATCGTTTAGTAACATAAAACATTAATGATATAGAAATAATTGTATCATGAAGGTATGAGGGCCCAAGTTGTGCTTGCGGAGACCAGGGTTTTTACAAACAGAACCGAAATCTAGTTTTACCCCTTCCCTTTCCTCATAATTCTGAATACAAGCTAATATCTCTGAGTGGGGGTTGGTGAAATGTGTGTGTATGTGTGTGTGTGTGGGGGGGGGGGGCTTTCGAAATGTTCAAAGCTTATATAAAAAATACTAATAAATGGGGTATAAGATTTTAATTTGTCAGAAATGTTTAGGAGATATCTTAAACACTTTGGAAAAAAAAATTCGAAAATAAATATTTGAAAATAGATGGATTAAGAGTCCGCCCCCCCCAAAATTTACAAAATTAATAGAACCAAACACATCCTAAATGATATAAAATTTAAATATCCTAATACATGTAGGGAAACCAGTAGATAGAGGGATCAACCCATATAGACAGAGAAGTCTAAATATGTAAATAATATGTCTCCAGGAAATTTTAAGGCCAGGGCTAAAAATTTACGAATCATTTTTAGGTGAGGTAGAACAGTGAAATTAGGCATTCAGTTAGAGGTACTCAATTATTTCCTAGAATATGAAATTTTTAAAGAGGGAGTTAGTGGAATGGGGAAGATTAGATTCATCATTTTCAAAAATAACTGAAACAACTACATACTTTCCAGTGGGGTTAAAATAACTTTTCACTATAGTGATAAACTAACTCTAATCGCACACTTCGTGTACTGCTTCAACGGTGTAGCCTTTCTCAACGGCTCTCTGGATCTTCAATCACCCAGACGCCTGTCAACCATTGATCTTTCTTGTCGTTGTGCTGACATGCTCCATGGTTTTTCTCTCCCCCACATTTCCCTACAAGATGAACATTAACTTGTCGTGCATCAGTATAAATAAATCCCGTGGAGACGTCACGCTAACTTTGGCTATGGCTTCTTCTTGTTCTATAGACGGACAATTTGGTTTTAAGTAAATTTTGGGGTGGCCGATAGGATATTTTTTCTGCTTAAAAACGTAAGGATACAACGAACACACATCCAAGTACTTGATATTCTCTCCACAAGAAAGGTCTGCTTCGTGGAAGAGTTTGATACAAATTATATGCCCACCAAAGAATGCGTCCCTTGGACTGAGGGGCTCCTTGATGTACACCTTGTGCTGGAGTACAAATTGTTTCAAGTCCTTGTCTGTGCGTTTCATCGCATTAAACTTACACTCCCACATCTATACGACCATGTAGCCGGCATTATTAATTTTTCCACGCAAGCCATGGTCGCTTCATAGCGCGTCTCCATAGTCTCGTGGCGGGTGTTCTTGATAGGGGTGGTCCTGTTAGGATAACAGAGAGGGCACCCGTGCCAATAACAGCCCCCGAATTGTAAGATGGTGGTGGTATCTCCAGCTTTAACGACACTGTCTACACGTCGCCCTAGCACATATTCCTCACGGCTGTTGCCTGCACGAAGGATAGAGACATGGCATTAATGTCCCTCAGAGCAGAGCAACTGTACATCGACGTGCGACTTTTGGTCTGCACATCGGTAGCCACCGTTAGGGATGATACCGATGGTATTCTCCTTAAGATGACTTCGGCAGTAAACCAACATGGCCTCTCCAGCGATCGTACACGCCTCTCTGAAAGGATCCACCTTTGAATTTTCCATGAGAATGTCTCTAAGCTCTAGGCAGGCCTTCCACAGGAACTCTACATCTTTTATGCAATTCATTTTCAACTCGCGGTTTTAATCAAAGACATAATTTGATCGGTGCGTCATTCCACTTTTCAAAGTGCTCCTTTCTCTCAAACGACATCTCACCAATACCGTAGTTCTCCTTTGACTGCAAGGGATGCCTATACCTGCGTTTTCTTTTTATTAAAAAAATGGGGGAAATGTCCTTTGGCCAAAGACTCGTCCAAACAGAATATTTTGGGCATCTTGGACAACGACATCTGGAGAACGTTCAGTGAGTGAATAAAATGGAATGGGCCGTAACGCATGGACATAATTTTCCCAGCCGTTTATTATGAGCTTTGAAGCCCATATTTTAACCTCCATCATGTATTTTAAAATAAAATTTCCAACATAACCCTTGGCATTATGTGCTAGGAGTGTGATGGCCTTAAATTGTGTTGTTTTAACTTGCTCTTGAAATCTGGAGAATTGGGTCATTGTGGCATCACCCTTGTATATGCGAGTCCTATCACCCTCAAATTCTGTGTAATTATCGTCATTTACATCGATATGAAGGCAGGCCTTACAACACGTCTGCACGAGACAGAGGTTAGGTTCTCTCTCTCTACTCTGAAGCCAAATTTATACTGATAAAAATAATTTTGTAAAAGCGGAATAAAGAAACCTGGCTCAAAACTATATTTAATACATAAAGTAAGTAGCCCTTTAATAAGATAATATTAATGTTGTCGTGGTAGATATGAACTACCAAAATTAAAGCTTAAACACTACTCATATGTATTAATTTTTTAAATTCTGAACATAAAATATAGTGTGTTGTTAGACATACGTATTATTGGAAAGCATTAGCGTGCTTTGGGGAGCGTAGGTTCAGGGAAGCAGGTAAATAGATGATGGGGCAGGGACAGTAAGAAGGTTTAATTCTTCCTGCTACGTAGGCTACTGCTCTAACCGCTGTTAGCTTATCCCTGTCTATTTGAATTATCCTCTAGTCACCTTGGGAACGCTCCATTTACCCCTTCCCACGCTGAATTTTTCGGCTTTTTTCTTTTTTTATTCCTATTTTATTCTTCAATCCTAATTTTTCTACCTTACTCTTTGCTCTCTCAGGTTCCTTTCACCATTGCAAATGAATAAGATCGGGATGTTCTCCAACAAGCTACCAGGCTCACTGATCTCCCCTCTCTCTCCCGTCCTCGCCCTCTCAGCCTTCACCCCCCATGGCAAGAAGACCCCACCTGATATCCAGATATACCCCCCATGTTGTGGCTTATCACCCCTATGACACTAGAAATATAAATAGAGAAGATATGCAACTTGGCTACTATAATATAGAACATTAATAAAAGGAATATTAGCGTTTCTATACCACAAAATATTTAATTGCCGATGTGTTTTCAACCTTCTCCTTCTTACCACTCCAATCAAGTGGCACTAGGACAATTCAGAACGGTATACAAACATGGGCAGGTTACCCTGACTTCTCCAAGTGCTTTGGATTTTCCTATCACCTTCCCGATATTCTGAATATTGATCAGAGTGATTCATCATTTTTGATTAGTGACATGCATCATGCTTACATAATATTCATATATTGGATACATGCGTCATTTGATCACCATTCATTTATTAGAGCCATGCATCATACTTAGACGTTATTTTATCATTGGTCTGAGCCATGCTTCGTGCCTGAACGATTTTAAATAATTGATCCAAGCCATCATCATGCAACAACTTTTTTTATCACCACGTCTTACTACGCACATAGAAATTTGATAGTTGATCAAAGCCATGTATGATACCTGCATTACATTTTATCAAATTCATGCATCATACTTAGACAGCATTTGGTCAGTGATCTAAGTCCTGCATCCTTTTTAGACACCATTTGATCATTGATACAATCTATGCCTCATACTTAACGACTTGATCATTGATCTGAGCCATGTAGCATAGGAAGACATATCCATTTTTCATATTTAGAAAACAATTGATCAACGATATGATCCCTGAATGCCATTTGATCAATGATCGGAGCCGTGTTTCAAATTTAGATAAAATTTTATTACTGGCCTGAATAAGGAATCTTACTTAGACTTTATTTTATCATTGATCAGATCCATGCATGATAATTTCATTACATTCTATCATTGATCAAAGCCTTGATTAATACTTACAGGACATTAATTGATTAGAGCCATAACTACTTACACATAGAGACGTGAGACAGAAAATTTCCTGTTTTGGAAAATTTTCCCTATATTTTTGTTCCAGAATATTTTCTAAAACGGAAAGTTTTCAATTATAACTGCTGTAAAATAATTTTAACTGATTACATGGAACTATAATGTAATCGAGATAAAGATATCCCAAATGTCGACATTTATACTTACGATTAATTTCTCCTAAGGGTGTTAACACAAGAAACATCATCCAACGCGCTGCCGTGGCCGCACGGTCTAACGCACCACTCTCGCAATAGACTAGACCTCCGATGACGGGGAGATCGATGTTCGATACCACTCTGTTGCACTGAGCGTGGTTTTACCTTAATAGTTTTCTACTCTCACAAGTATAATTCCTCTAAAGTCAACCGTCTTCCTCCCTAAAACATTAGCGTGATTAGTACATAGGCGTATAATCCGAACGGGTAAAAATACGTGGTGCTAAAAAAAGTAGTAAAGAAACAAATGAATTAGAGCCTTTGTAGACCCGTTATGTTCAATAATCATTCTTCAATTTTTTATCATCAAATAGTTAATTAAAATCATTTTTAGGTTGACCCGACATTTGTCTCCCTCCCTATTCTCCGTGTTTCCTAACTACCCCTCTTGATTCCCCAGCCCCGTGGCCTCCTATGATAACCTACTCGTCTCTTAACACACTATACAGTCAAATCTCGATTCTACGACCCCGGGAATAACGTCCCTCTCGAAGTAACGACCCTTTTTTGGGGAACCATGAAAAATGTGGAAAAAAAGGATGACAATTTTAAGGAAATCGGCCGTAAAATGTGTTTGTTGCAATTATTTAGGTCACTGGGCTTCGATTATTTTTGTGACGCTGTATTACTAGTAACTGGAGTAGGTCAGGTATAAAAATAGACACCACCCTATCAATGCCAGCCAATAGCACTTGACTCTGTCCACCCCCTCCAACAAGCAAGACAATGTTTACCCGCGCGCGACTGCCGCTACATCATGCGCCAGGCTTGTTTTTCCATTGTTATTTAGATTCTCAATTTGGTTATGTTTTGGTTTGATTTTGTGAACGATTTTTGAAGACCCACGCTAGTTTTTTATTTAATACAGACTTATAATTTCGACGAAATGAGTGGAAAGAGGACCTTCTTGACGCTCGGTAAGAAGTACGAGATCAACCAGGAAGTGGATGAGAAGACAACTACAAAGACGAAGATTGCGGGGCAGCATGGCATCCCGAGGTAGACACTTTTCACGATTCTCAAAATAAGAGAAGAAATTGTGAATACAGTGCAGAAGAAAGGCCACAATCTAAAGGCCAACAATTTTAAGGGTGTGACGCACGTGAATCTGGATCAAGTTATGCTGGAGTGGTTCAGCCAGAATAGAGTGAAAAACGTGCCTATAAACGGACCGATGGTGCAGAGGAAGGCCGATGAATTTTCTATGAGGTTGCTTATTAAGTGGGTGGTTAGAGCGTTTCAAAGTGCATCACAGCATATCCAGCCACAAGGTCGTCGGTGAAAGCCCATCGGTCGACCCAACACCGGTGAAGAAGTGGATACCCTTGCTCCAAAACATTCTTAGGCGCTATCAGCCTCAAGATGTATACAGCGCTTGCGAGCTGGAGATGTTCCACAAGCTCATGCCAGATCACACTCTTGCTGTAAAAGGGGATGAGTGAAAGTGTGCGAAGAGGAGCAAGGAATGCCTCACCATCCTTCTGTACTGCAACGTGGACGGCAGCGATAAGATGAAGCCCCTCATGATCCGGAAGTTCAAGAAACCCCGGGGTTTCAAGGGCAACATCCTGCCTTGTGACTATGATTTTAATAAGAAGGCGTGGATGAACTCGGGGTTGTTCACGAGATGACTTCAAGGCTTCGATTCGAAGATGGACGCCACAAATAGGAAAGTTGTGCTCTTCGTCGACAATTGTACCACACATCCTGCTCTCGACAAACTCAGGAACATCGAGCTGGTGTTTCTGCCAAAGAACACCACCAGCATGCTTCAGCCCCTGGACCGGGGGATAATCCAGCAAATGAAGGTGAAATTCTGCGAGATTCTTGTACGGAGTATGGTGTGGAATCTCGACATGGGAAAGGAGGTAAAAAAGTGGGACGTGTTCAGGGCCATGAGGAGAATCGTCGCCAGTTGGAGGGCCGTGAGAACAGCGGTGATCACTAACTACTTCTGAAACGCCTACATTTTTCTACCAGTCAACGAAGAGACTTCCACCTATGTAATTTCCACCGCTGCCAGTGGCAAAGACCCAGACGACCCACCGCCAGTGGACGCCAATTCTCAGCCAGGCCTCTACACGGAACCGCATCTTGGTTCATCAACAGCACCTTCGTCTGCCCCCCTGACTTTCACTCGGCCATGCGACGAGGAAACACGGCAGAGATTAGCCCCAGGCTGCACGTATGAGGAGTACATAGCAGCAGACGATAACATCACAGTTTGGGGCACCCTCGACAAAGCTGATATAATCAGGGAGCATCAGGAGTCCAGCGATGAAGAGGGGGAGGAAGAAATGGAAGAAGAGCCTGAAGACATCCCCACAACTAAAGATGTTCTGAAAGCCGGGGACGTCTACTCAAGAGCACTTAAGCGACAGGGGGCTAGCGAAGAGCTGTGGTTCCAGTTTTATAATGTGAAAGACTTCGTCAAGCAAACTGGCGCTAAAAAGAAGCAGGCCATGGACTTCATTAAGAAATAGGTAGTTTTTTCATGTTTTGTTTAAAAAATGCCATGAGGGTTGGAGGTGGAACAAAATCGGTTAAAATTCCAATAACGACCCTTTCGAAATAACGACCCTTTTCCAGGGAACCGTGAAAGGTCGTAAAATCGAGAGTTGACTGTATTTTGAAGTATAATAGGCTCTACAATTTAACCCCTCCACCACAAGCCACCACTGCGGAAAATTTTCTTATTCAAAATTTCCCGGAAAATACTCATCTATAACTACACAACTGATCATTAATCCAAGCCGTGCATAATACTTATGGGATAATCGTACATAAATCACCGATCAAAAACGTGAATCACATCAAGATGCCATTTGAACTTGTTGTAGCCCGGGAGTTGGTGGCTGTATGAGGGGTTCGTTTCAGAGGTTAGCGAATGGGTTATGAAGAGGGAGGAGAGGAGAGGAAGGAAAGGTTGGGTGGAAATTATTGAGTGCGTTGAAGTTTTGGAGGTGAGTTCTATTCTTCGACGGATGAGTCCTGTTCAAGAATGTCGACGAAGTCCCAGTTCTTCTGGTTCTAGGGGATTGAGCTGGAAAGGCTCTGTTGGGGGTCTGAGGGTTGGCTCTAAATGGGGAGGATAACCTGGTATATTGGGGAAGGGAGCAAGCTGAGGTTATTAGTGGAGGTGGGAAGAGATAATTATGTGTGGAGGAATAGTCGGAGTCTGATGACTTCTTAATCTTATTTACTCCTCTCTTTCCTCTTCCCTTAGATTGAGTCATTTAGAGGAGTTAAGCGATTAAGGCAGCAGCCAAGTGCACTACCTTAATTAGAGGCAAGGATGTAAAGACAGCTGGCCTAGGGCGTTACCCTTGACAGGTAAGGAACAAATGCAGCCGGCCAGTGGCGCTACCCTTGTAGGAAGGATGGGATACAATAATATCAAATATACTATACTGTTTATTTGGTTTATTGTTTGCTAGATCAGATACATACATTTTCACAGACAAAGAATACATACATACCAACAAAAAGTTTTCAAATGTGAAAATATGACAGTTGGAAATGAGAAAGAACAGAGACTGAGAGTGCGGGGAGAATTTTCAAAAAAACTACGCTGCACTTGAGAATAAATACGATTAGTTTTGAGTTACATTGTCAATTCAGAGTTAGTTTCTGAAAGGCTGCATGGCAACTCAGGCCCGGAGAGGTTCCAAAACCGCTGCTGGGGGCTGTTGAAGATTGTGTCGTATGCGAATGTGAGGGTGAGCAGGCCCCTCGGGATCAGCACCAATTGAATTAATTAGAGGATTATTAGATTTACTGAGTTAGCGGAAAACTTAATTTGTTCTTTGGTAAGGAATAAACTCTAATGGCGGCAATCCATATCGAGCATACAGCTCAAAGTTTCAGGAGTGGAGGGAGATTAAGAATGAGATGGAGGACTCCGGTGGAAGAAGGTAATCAGAGGTTTAAGATCACGGTGAGAAAAGTGACCCCGGATGGGAGCAGCATGGAGCAGAACTGAAAGGATATAGGATTGGAATAGGATGATCTTATATGGGAGAGAAAGAGGACAGTGTAGTTGGAGGACAGGGGCGAGGCCATACATGACCCCGCGAGCCTTGTTGTGGACATTGGTGAAGTGCCTTTCAAAACGGAGGCGATGATCCAATGTGACCCCCAGGTATTGGATGGATTCCTGCCAGGGAAGGACGATCCCACCAAACAATAGAGGGGGAAAATAACCTGGACGTCAACGGGTAAAGTCATTGGCTTGTGCCTTGACCAGGTTGAGCAAAAGCTCCCATGAAGTGAAGTAAACTGCTAGGGAACGGAGGGCACAGGAAAGCTTGCCCAAAAGAACGCGGATGTCAATGGACTGGGTCATTAGCACTGTGTCATCCGCGTAAAGGGACAAGCTGAAACCTGGGGGAGGAGGAATATCATAAACGAACAAGGAATAATGAAGTGGGGAGAAGAGAGATCCCTGGGGAACAGCAGCAAGGATGGGATGGGATGATGACAGCATGGCGTTCAGGCGAGCCTGAAAGGTCTGGCCTAACACAAGCTATTGGAAGAGGTGTAGTAGGTGAGTAGGCAGTCCAACGGCAAGCAATTTAAGCAAAAGTCAGGAATGAGACACATAGTAAAACGCCCCCTGTACAACCAGCACCACGAACCTCGTGTGAACGCGCCTGGAAAACCCATCGGTGATCTGGTCGATAACCCCGGGCTAAAGCATGAGTGGATGAGTGATGGGCCCTGAACCCAAGCTGATGATCGGGAAGAAGACGATTTTCCTCCATCCAGCAAAGGACACGATTTAATATGACCCGCTCAGCTACCTTGCTCCCACAAGATAGTAGGCTAATGGGATGGTAAGAGGAGGGTAAGTGGGAGGACTTGCCTGGCTTGAGAATGGGCACCACTAAATCAGCCTTCCAGGAGGAAGGGTAAGAGGACAGGAGAAGGATGGCATTAAAAATTTAAAGGAGAAAAATTATTGCTTTCCTGGGCAAATGGATTAGAAGATGGTTGAACACCCTATCCAGGCCAGGACCTGAGGAAGGATGAAGATGGGAGAGGACCTCACGCAGCTCAGTTGAAGTAACTAGGGAAACATCAATCTGAGGATTAGAAGGAATGAATGTGAGGTACGGTAAGCTCGGAAAACCAGAACGACCATCGTAACCAGGAACATTAGAATGAGAATGGAAGCAGGCCTCAAAGCAGTCCGCCAATGCCTCCACCCTTCCAACGTCAGACTCAAGAGGCGCCCCTCTAACCCAAAACAGCGGAACAGGGACTCTACGTCTTCTCAGATCAGCAGGGAGTCAGTATCTCTGCCACCAGTGCCTCGCTCTATTACGCTACGCCAGCAACTCCAAGATTGGGTTCGGAAGACGTGGTCCAAACGAGGGTGGCCTCCGGACGGGGCTCGATGAAGATGCCACGGAGATTACAGTAGAAGGGAAAGTTTTGACACGCTCGTCAAGGACCGATTTGGTAGGAACTGAAAAGTCGCAAAGAAGTGAGGAGGAAAGAAGAGAGAGATAGCGAGTCCAATTTGCCCGGTGGAAATTGAATTGAAGTTCAAGATAAGAGTAAAGAGGAAATAAATAGATGGAAGTGAACACTGGATTGTGGTTGGAAGATAGATAAAATACAGTCTCAGGGGGGAAGGAAGGGGTGGGCAATGGTAAGAAAAAAGTCCAGCACACTCGGTTTGCGCCGGGCGTGTTTGGGAACATAAGTAGGAAGTTTGGGATTATGAACAAAGAGGCCAACATCCAATGAGAACCAGCGCAACAGAGAACCTTTTGTATCAGAAGACTGACAAGCCCACTCTACGTGGCGAGTGTTAAAATCCCCACCTAAAACTAGGCTCACCCTTAATCTGCGAATCTTCGACCAATCAGCCCAGAGCAGCGCTGATTCCGGAAGAGCGTAAGCTCCACACAGGGTGACTGAGAAAAGTTTTGCCAAGAGGCGAATAGCCATAGCCTCAAGGGTCGCGAGGTTGGGGACGGTAGGCCGGTGATGACAAAGGTCATCTTGGACAAAGAGAGCCACCCCTCCACAACGATGACCAACCCTATCCGCTCTATATACTGAGAATGAGTGAATATTTACTGAATTATGAGGTTTTAACCACGTTTCTGTGACGATGGAAAGAGAGACAGAACGCACTCTAAGTAGATGAATAAGCTCATTGAGCTTTGGAACTAAAGAACAGGCATTCCAAGGAAGAAAGACGGGTCGTCAATCATTAAATAAACTAGAGAGAAACTGGATAAAAACACTCAATTTGTCATAAAGTGTAGGGGCTGTATTTAGATCAGAGAGCAATGACTTCTAAAGAGGTAAGAGCTGACATATTCGAAGGAGTGAGCTAGAGAGAAGATTTCCGAAATATCCTAAACAAAGGACCTAATGTCGAAGGGCCCCTCAGGTGCACCCGCCGAATGAGGAATGGCAGACAACTGAGCGACAGGAGCAACAGGTGTGAACCCGGCAATAGCACCAACAGGAGGAAGCACAGGAAACGATGCCGGGTCGGGGTGAAGACGCTAGGCTGGACCTGGACGACCAGTGGGTCTAGAAAGAGCAGACGGCCCCATTGTAGGTTGGGGGAAGGAGCGACCCGTTCCTTTGGACCTTGGAGGTATGAAGCCCTACAAGGGCAAATCCCCGTATTGGCTGGATGGGCCCCAAGACAAATTGCACACTTAACTTAATGGCTATCTACCAACAACAGACAGTCTGGATTGTGGTGGCCTTCCCTGCATCGAACACACCTGGGCAATGCACCACACATCGGGGAGGAATGGCCAAATTTTTGACAATTATGACACTTAGGGACACTCAGACGATGGTAAGGTTCCACGGTAATCTTAAAATAATTAAGCTAGGTCTCCGTGGACAGTCTGGTAGCCTCAGAGGGAACCACCAACGTTACCAAAAATAATGGGAACGTCCACTCCAGGCCCCCATTTGGCTCTCTAACGGAGAGTTGAGTCACCCGCTGGATATGGTATCCCCGCCCGGACAACGCCTCAGTGATATCCTTGACCGGTGTTTATAAGGGAAGAACACGCAGGACCATACGCCCGTCCCGTTCTTCCTCGGTGGGGTGAGTGTAGTGTTGGATATCATGCGCAAGGAGGAACCCCAGTAAGTTTTCCCGGTCACGCAGATCACCTCGATAAATCGTCACCTGCTGACCTGATGACGTTAATTTTAACTCCTTACGAAGAATTTCATGGAGGGACACAGACAACGAGAATTTGCTGCCGTCAAACGGGCCTAAAAGAACTACTGGGGGAACATGGGACTTACGGAAGCATTCTAGGCAGCATCCCGCTTAACCTGGGAAGGACTTACCAGCTATCTTCGTGTAAGAGGTGGAGGGATGCTGAGAAAACGCTTGAGGGGGAGAAGGTTGAATCATCGGAGTACTTTGAGTAAAGGAGGTTTTGAGGGGTCATAGGTACCGGGGGCAGAATGCCATCAGAGACTCCATCATTTGCACCCCCGTCAGTGGATGCTGCCAGTTAAGTGGCAGGGAGGTGACCCTTTTTACCCTACTGACTTGGATACAATGGAAGCGAACCTAATTTCTTCCGCTTCTTAGTTTTCTTTGAAAGACGTGGCTGCTGGAACTCTAGAGAATCCGGGGCATCCGACTTGGAGCCCCCCTCTCCATGGGGGAGGAGGTGCCAGACGTCCCAGCAGTCCTCCTCTTAGAAGCAGGCATTTCCCCTGCCCCAGCCCAGCTACCAGCGACAGAGTCAGGGGGAGGGCAAGTGTCGATTTTGTGCTCTCTGCTTCCGAGCACAAAGGTATTAACTGCAAGCCCCACTCATGTGGGTAGTAAATAGTCAACGGGGCGAAGTGGTTGGAAGCCTCCGACGAGACCTCCTGAGCAGTCGGTGAGTTGAAAGTAGTGGCTGAAGGCACCCAGTTTGTGTGGGAGATTGGGGACGCTACCGCATCAGTGTGTGAGGTAGGTGCTGATACAAAATCCCCCCAAATCGTGTCCATCAATGAGCCAATTGTACACACAGGTGGTTGGATGAAAGAGGCCGTCGATGAGAACGTTGTCAAGGACACCGTGACTCCCGTGGTCGTCTGAACCACAGCCACGCTAGGCGTGGCATCGGCAAGTTCTTCCGGGTGGTCATTCATACTTATACAACGTGTTTCTAAAACATTGCATCAAACTTTGGCAGGATACTCCTTGGGTGAAATTAGAATAATTCTCATAAGCAACCTAGGGTCCATCTTCAATATTAAGGGCGGTATACACCCCTAAAGACAGAGCTAAAAACGACTATTGTGTGAAATATTATGAAAACTGCTTAGGGTATTACAACGAATCTTTGTATACTACTTATTGAAACCTTGATCATTGATAAACTAGATGTGCTGTTACCGTTACCCACCCCCATCATGTAAAAATGGGGGGTTGTAACACATTTTTTCTAAAATAAAATATGTCATAGTAGGTATTACCAATTTTTACTTAAGATTACAAAACAGGGAATCAAAATTAACAAAAAAGGTGTCTTGGAGAAATTGTCTAGCTTTCCCCGTTTCTGAGATAATCACACAAGTTTGAGATCAGAGCCAAGTGCAAATGCCTGCCAGGTAGGCAGCCAGAATCGCAGTTTTATTTCACAATGCAGTCGTTTAACTATTTTTACCGGCACGTGTGACTATGTATCACGTACATTTGGTAAACAAGGCTGGTTTGTGTATTATGATGGAGAAACTTTGATACTTTTCCTTCTTCATAAGCTCCGATGTGTTGCTATTTATTACATTAGTTAGTTATGCTTACACAGTTCACACTTGGGTGGGATTTTATTCATTACACTCACTTGAATATTGAAAGCTACATTAAGAAATACAAATGGTAGTTATTGCATTTTTTAGTTCCTAGCTTCAAAAGCAGATTCATAGCACGTGTTCAAAATGGTGGCCCCTAACGTTATTGCAATAATTGAGGTGACGTATCAATGACTGGAGTACTCTTTCAAAAACACGTGGAGTTTGTTGAACCTTATCACATGCAGCAACTATCCTGGCTAACAGGTCTTCCTCAGATTCAACAGCTGTCTCGTACACCAAAGCTTTGACAAAGCCCCACAGAAAGAAGTCTAACGGATTTAGGTCAGGAGAGCGTGGTGGCCACGCAACAGGCCCACCTCTTCCTATCCATCGGACAGGAAATGCAGTGTTGAGGTAGTCACGCACAGCTCTTGTGAAATGAGGTGGGGCACCGTCATGTTGTAGCCACATGCGTTGTCTAACGGAGAGCGGTACATTCTCGAGGAACTGTGGCAATGCAAATTTCATAAATTGGTAGTAGATGTGGCCAGTCAAACGTCGTGGCATCAGGTAAGGGCCAATGAGATGGTTACCCACAATGCCTGCCCAGATGTTGACAGAAAATCTATGCTGGTTGCCCATGATGATAGTTGCATGAGGGTTCACGTCATTCCAAATATGACTATTTGTACTATTAAAATAGCCGTCTCTGGTGAATGTTGCCTCATCGGAAAACAATATTATAGTGGAGAAATCAGGAACCACTCCGCACTACTGCAGAAACCAGTCGGAGAATTCATGTCGAGGAGCATAATCTGCTGGCCCCAATGCCTGCACCTTGCGCATGTGGTATGGATGCAGCAGCTGATCATGAATGACACGCCATACTGTGGAATTGGACACATTCGTTTGATGCGCAATGGCACGTGTGCTTGTTGACGCGTTATCATCCACATAATTCAGTACCTCTTCTTCGACAATATGAGTGCGAACATTCCTCGGGTGACCAGCTCCCCCTCGTAGCTAAAATGTACCTGTTTCACGAAGTCGCTGAGTGACATCGGTGAAGGTCCGGTGATAAGGTTGACGTCGCGCAGGATATCTATCGTGGTACAACCGTGCAGCTGCTCTTGCGTTTCCTCTAGCTTCACCGTACAGCATGACCATGTCTGTCATTTCTGCGTTTGTGTACTTTGCCATTTGACTAGTAATACGCGCAACATGCAGTGAAGTCGTGTGGACTGATGCAGTCTGCTCGTGGAGGGAGGGGAAGATAGTGATAATAAGAGTGGGGGAAAGGAGGATGGGAAGCAACACAGCTTTATTGGCTCCCTACCTGGCAGGAATTAACACTTGTCTTTGAAATTAAACATGCATGATTATCTCAGAAACGGGGAAAGCTAGACAATTTCTCCAAGACACCATTTTTGTTAATTTTGATTCCCTGTTTTGTAATCTTAAGTAAAAATTGGTAATACTTACTCTGACATATTTTATTTTAGAAAAAATGTGTTACAACCCCCCTTTTTTACATGATGGGGGTGGGTAACGGTAACAGCACATCTAGTTTATTAATGATCAAGGTTTCAATAAGTAGTATACAAAGATTCGTTGTAATACCCTAAGCAGTTTTCATAATATTTCACACAACAGTCGTTTTTAACTCTGTCTTTAGGGGTGTATACCGCCCTTAATATTGAAGATGGACCCTAGGTTGCTTATGAGAATTATTCTAATTTCACCCAAGGAGTATCCTGCCAAAGTTTGATGCAATGTTTTAGAAACACGTTGTATATACACAAAAGGAACTTAGGAAGAAAGAGTCCTGTCTCTAATATTGTTATCTCACCCAACTAGTTGATAAGTGACGATGAGGCCCTTGAAGTGGACAACAGTGTTGAGTCCTCTGCTGAACCCAGTGGCAGCCATGCACCACTGGTGACGTAGATGATGGAAAGGTTCACCAGTGGAGATGTGCAAGAGCCGAGCACCCAGAGCGCGTGAAAACCCTCAACGGTGGGCTCCGGAAATTCGTGTCACTTGTATGAGGACCTCCAAGTGATTAAGACGTGTTTTAAAATTAGAACACGAATAATTAATCATCAGGCTGCTTTACACCTTGTGCGTAGACTCTTCCAATAATTTAATTTAATTTGTATGGTATTTTTATTTTGTAAACACTAATATGTAGAAGAAACAATAAATGACAGGAAACTTGAAGAACACAGAAAAGACCAGCCTCGAAGGGCTTTCGAATTTAAGCTTTACTTGGAAGTTAAAATTTATAAAATAACGTTGACATTTAATGCCCTGGCGGGGTGATAGGTTAAACTCTGGAAGGATGAGAACGTGAAACACTCTTTCGATAAAATTTATTAGTAGTTAAAGCAACCAATATTGAATAGTATTTCGTAAAACGTTATACACAAAGTGGAAATACGTGTGTCTAGAAGTTGCCCTCGAGAAACTAATCCCAAACATTACAACTACCTCTAAATTATTACACACTACTTACAGACTAACAAAGGATAATATAACAAGATGTTTTATAAACAGTTTACTTACATTAATTACCGACTTCAGGTATTATTCATAAAATTCTTAAGTCTTACATGAAACTCCCCTAACCACTAGGGACACTCTCTATCAAGTCAGTCACAAACTATGTCTCCTTTGGGAATGGAGCTCGGTGGATCACTCGTTACGGTTTTCGATTGCTCGGTCACCCGCAAGTGACGCGTAAAAAACTTGATTAAAGGCATACATGACACTTATTCTAGATTCATTCATCAGAGCCATTCTTCATACCTAGTCAATATTTGATCTACGATCTGAACCCAACATTGAACTTTGATATAGTTTTGATACTTCTATTACATTTGATCCTAGATCAAAGTAATGCATGCATCATGATTGAATGAAATTTGATCATTGACAAGATCCATGCGTCATAGCTAGACAAAATTTTATCATTGATATTAGCCCTGCACGGCATTTTAGCACTGACCTGAGCTATGCACAGTATTTACGCGGTATTAATTCATAGGTAAGATACATTCATTATACTTACATTGCATTTGATCATTGATGAGGTTCATGTATGATAATTACACTACATGCATGCATGATACTTACATGGAATTTGTACATGAGTAATTGATTTATACATCATACTTGTACACCTTTTGATCATAGTTCTTTGATCAGAGTTGGGCTTCATACTTTGAAGGCATTTGATAACTGACCTTGACCTTACATGACATTTGATCTTTGATAGGAATCATGCATGATACATACATGAGATTCATTGTTCAGAGAGTCATGCCCATTTTATCATCTTTCATGTGATTATATAAATAACTAATACTGGAAACAATTAACAAACTACCATTTTCGTTAGCCATTGTGACAAAAAAATATAGTTGTAAGCGTTGTTGATGGATGGTACTAAAAAAAATCTAAACTTTTTAACATAATTTGTAAATTTACTGAAAAAGCTTACACGTACGATATTATGATAATAATAATGATGATAATATTATTATTATTAATAATAATAATAATAATAATAATAAAGTCTGCTTATTTGATTCGTTTATATATTGTAATTTTGGATTTGATTGCAAAATTTATTTTGAGTTTTTACTGCTTAATATATTTGCAAGTAAATTGTTTAATGCACGTAAAAATAAAAATAATCAGAATCCTAAGGTTTTATAGCAGTGAGAACAAATATCACCCATTTTCTCAAAACGAAGCCATTAAGTAGAAGTGAATGTATGTACTGGTTTTGGTTTTTTAATGGCGTTAGACGCAATGTTTCTCAAACTCTTACAAAAAGCAGCAACCTTGATACATCCTATTTATTACACGATACACTTGGTATAAAACGCCCTTTTGTATAATGCGTTATGAGCTAATAAAACCCTTAGTTGAGGATGGATTTAAAGTTGAAAATCTATCTTATGTTTAGATTTATGTTGTAGGAATACTAAGTTAATATAACCTACAATAAGAATTTTTATGGTCGCAATACTGGTGGACTTTAAATAATATACATTTTCTCGTAGTTTCGTGGCACATCCTTTGAGAACTATTGTATTAAGAGAGATCCAGCCATCGCTAGAGATAACAAGTGTCGCGTCACGCTGGACCACAGTGACTCTAAATATTTCTCTAAGAATTCTGGTAGTGATTACAAATGTATTACTTTAAATGATTTCGAATGGTTATAAGAACTATATCTTTGGTTTTATAGGTTTTATAGGTTTTATATATATTATATTTTCCTAATTTAAGATACGTCCTAATTATTGGTTTGAATTCATCCTGTGTGCGAAACTATATATTTCACAAGAGTGAAGCTTACATTTATTTGTTTGTTGCAGAGCTCATCCAACGAAACTGCGCGCTAAAATATATATAGCAGCCTTCTGGATTTTTTCAGGCATTCTTGCCACTCCCATGGCCATTGCACTGAATGTCATAATTATACCGGAGGATGAACTGTTAGGTGAGGTTGTGTCAAAACATATTGCTCGTTTAAAATCTAAATACTCATGCATGCGTTTGCCATGAAACCCCAGGCCCGGTGACAGAAATGTTGGTGCCAGCCCAGACACACTCATTCTTTTGGTGCCCTTCTTCCCAGGTGGGCTTACAGAGCTGCATTGAAGAAAATAATAAGAAAATAAAACCAATTATTATTATTAAAGTATTCGTGTTAGAAATTACTATCAAAATTATTATTATTATTATTATTATTAATATCTTTGTATCGATCAAGTTTGTAAATTTTTAATAAAACTAAAATATGAACACGAATCACAATTGCACATCGAAAATTATAAGTCTTCCGAATTTGACTGAAGAAAAGTCTTTTATAACGTCATTGAATTCAATTTTGAGATTTAAAAGCCATTGCCACATTTTAAACCCAACCTTATTATTATTGTTTATTATTATTATTATTGTTTATTATTATTATTATGATTATTAGTCAGTTGGCGCTTGCCTTGAATGGGCGTGTTTTTACTGAGCTCCGCAAGTGACCCCATTCCGTACGCTGAGTGGTTTTTTCTGTGTTATACTTATAATACTTAGCACCACGTCTTACTAACCGTTCGGGTTATACGCTCAAGTACTAATTACACTAATGGGCTAGAAATTGGGAAGGTTTTATGTAGAGGAAGTGAACCTGAATTGGTGTAGAGGGAGAGTGGACAACCATTTAGGAAAAACCACCTCCAGTTCACCCGAGCTAGAGTCGAACCACTATCTCCCCATCCTCGTCAGTCTAGCCCAACATGAAACTAGCGTGTTAGCTAACTACGCCACCGAGGCTGGTCGTCTGTGTTAGTTTGCTTAACCTTAGGTCTGGTAAGTTTATTTGTCCAACATGTCGGGCAATGAGGACAATTGTGCAAAATGGTCCTATGCATTTTTTGGCCAACAAAGATTTATTTGGTGTTCTGGCCCTTGTAAAGCAAGGTTTCATCTCGACAGCCTCAAAATTAATGGGACAGGACATGAGTTTTGTAAAAATGAAAAGTGGGATATCTACTTTCAGGTGTGACCCATGTACCAAAAAGCTAAATCTTCGTTCGGGGATGTTACCCTCCCCAAATCTATTTCTGTAACTTCCCTTCCAGTGTGGCCACACGAGTCCTTTCCACAAGTAGTGCAGTCTTTTGAGGAGCTACTCAATGCTACATCAGCTAATCGGGAAGCAGTTACAATAAAGTCGTTAAATTCCCTAATTAGAATGGTTTATGATTTATCTACTTAGGTAAAGGATTTGAGCAACGATAACGCTTGTTCTACATACAAATTTTGGGGGCTTTTAGCTTTTAAGTTTCCGGTTTGTTTGGTTTCAGTTGAAACTAAATGCAATTTATCTTCACACTCTATTACTTCAATTGATTCTACCTCATCTACTTCTAATTCACAGAAATCACCTAAATTAACTTTTAGCCAAGCTTTAAATTCCAATAAAACAAGCTCTGTTGTCGATTACAAGATTGTCACGCAATCACCAGCTGGGTCGCAGACTGAGTCAGCAAGCGCTGAAGATGGATTTACGGTTGTTACGTGTCATAAAAATAAGTTAGTGAATTCTAACATGCGTGAGGATCCGCTGGTTCAGCGTTCGCCTGTAAGTTAGTTGCTGACTGGTAACATGGCAACCACTGACCCACAAACATTATTACCAACATTTTTTTTTTTTAATTTCTATTTGTCCCCGTTTATTCCCTGGACATTAAGTCTTATTTGACTAAAGAACTTAATCTGTTAAAAATTTTTTAAAAATCAACTCATATTCATCCTTCCATATTTCTGTCAAGAAATGATTTCCTTCTTGATCAACAATTGTGGCAGTTGGCCACCTGGCTGGCTCATTGCACCCTCCTATGGAAAGTAGCTGCCAGAGCAACCGATCAAACAATCAGTGAGGAGTCCCCATGTGTGTCTGCCCCTGTGAAAGTCATTGTTGCATCTGACCTTGGCTCACAAGAGGATATAAATATATACAAAACCCCACTCGTGACCATTGTTGGAGGTATAGAGGATACCACCCTAGCCAGCTCCCAGTGAATAATAGTGATATTTTATTATATTATCAAAATGTTCGAGGTCTTTAAACTAAAGCTAGGGAACTTTTTACTGATGTTTGTTTGAATAAATTTCTCTTATTATTTGTTTGGTTGAAACTTGGCTCTCTATTGAGTATGTTAATGATAGTGACTTTCCCCATAGCTATAATGTTTATAAATCTGACAGGTTATATGATGAAGCTACTGTCTCAAGGGGTGGTGGTGTTCTTATTTATATTATTGACTCTATTTCTGGTGTGGCAAGAAGAACTGACCTAGAGAATAATATGAAATGTGTCTGGATTGAAATACCAACCTTTGACAACAAAAAACTGTTAATTGGGAACATATATCTTGCTCCCCAAGTAACAGTCGAAATATTTAGTAATTACATTTCTTGAAGGTGCTTTAGCCTTCAAATAATACTATTAGGTGATTTTAACTATCCTAAAATTTATTGGAAATATCATCATGCTCAAAATATATCTCATTTATAAATTAAATTAAAAACTACTCAGCATCTTGCATCGACTAATATAATGGGATTAAAACAATTTAACAGATCTGATGATAATAATAACACTTACCTTCTAGACTTTGTTTTTGTTAAATTTTTTAATCACCCCTTGCTAACTCATAAATCTCAATCAGTAGTAAATATTGATTTATCTCATCCGCCCTTATTAATTACACTTTATGTACCCATTACTACTAAAATAATGACACCCCCATCACATTATATTGATTATGCACGTGGCAATAACCTCAATCTTTACAATTACCTGGCCACTTCTGATTGGGCTTGTGTTTATTCAACTACCGATGTTAACTTGACCACAGATAATTCTACCAATTTAGTCCAAAGGAAAATCATAGTGCATAGTCCTCAAATTACTATTTAAAATTTCTCCAAATATCCCAATTGTTTTTATTCTACGCTTGAATACTATATTAGGATTTTTTTTTTCAAAACGCTTAAACAAACAAATTATTATTAAATATGAATTATTATTGTGAACTATATTAATATTTTTCACACTTTTGTAAATTAGTTAAAACTACTTTGATGATAGATGGAGCCATTTGGATGAACTCAATATAAAATATTATCAAAATAAAACTCAACGAGTATAATTATGTAAGTTAAGATTTCTGGACCATAACTGGATTTATACTATGGGTATTTATTCCTAGACTAGATTACAAGGTCACGGAAAATATATTTTTTATATATGGGTGTGTTAATACAGGGTAGAATACAAGGGCACGATGAGAGAAAGATTTTACAGTGCTCCTGGCTGATCCCAGCGCTCCTGTGGTCGAGATTAGAACCTTGTACCCTTCGGTTGTATATCCCCTCCCTTCCTCCCTAATCTTGTGTGGGTTGGACCATTGGATGGTTCAGGGTCGGTCTAGTCTGGCAGTTAGAATATTGATACCCTCCCTTTTACCCTATTAGTGTCTAATCCAGGGGTGTCAAATTCAAACAGGTGTGAGAGCCACATTATATCATTAAGGAGACATTGCAGGCCGCACGTGGGATTTTTATTTATTATATTATAAAGTACATTTTAAATATTTGTACAGAATAAAAAACTTACCTTTTTTTCTCCTCGTCCCTTTTTCATTCTTAGAGTACACTCATTTCTACAAACATCTTTTCTTTTAATGCGGACAAAAATTGCAAATTTAAAAAAAAGGTCAATTTACAATATTAAAAAATATTGCTAAAATAAAAAAATAAATAGTTACACGAAACGAGGAACTGTATAAGCTCCTTAAAAGGAAGTTCATTTTTAATTAAGTAGCTTTTTTAAGCGTCTGGTATAGGCTTATTCGACAAGTCTGACAGAAAGCCTTATCGGCTCAAAGTAGAGTCGGAGCAGCGTTAATCGACCATATAGATTATTAGAAAGTTCGACTAGTTTGTTCATCTACTTCATTCAGTTCATTTATCAGTACAGTCGAATTTTAATCATGCCTGGTATATGTTCAATATACACCTTAAATACATTACCAGCACGACGTGTTATATTATGTTTAAGATATCTTTGTAAGTAGCATTTGTAAAATAGGGGTTAATTATTCGACAGTGTAAACCCTGTCCTCATTCTATTGTTCAGTTACTGGTATAGGAGGGCGTTCAAACCTCAGTCGTGCTTTAGTTAGAGGAGGTTCAGACATGTTAAAAGAGTGGACATACTATATATCTCTAACCAGCAGTATACCTATTGGACAACTAAGACAACCTAATAACATACCAAAGGTTTATATTCTATCGTAAGTTTATAAACAACTCCTAAAGTATTCTGAAAATTAAAAAATAACACCTGGATACGGGAATCGAACTTGGGACCTTTGTCTTAGAACGCCAATGCTCTGATCACTGAGCTATCCATGAATCGTCTGGTGTCTAGGGTAATCCTCCACTCATATTTTGAGGCAGAATCTATTGTAATAATTGTACAAGTGGCAGTAATAAGCCAACTACCGAGTCGAGGGTGGCTGCGTTATCTGATAGCTCATGATCTTAATAAAATCACATATTTGAGCCCCTGAGAATACAAGTGGTGTAAGTAATTTTTTCTCATTTTGAGATAATTAGAGGTAAAGTTAGATCCATATAGAAAACTCACCGATTTTTCTGATCTTTTCAAAATAATTAAGTGCCTGCATAAAGAATCAACTTAACTTATGCGTTGGTTAAAATTAGAAAATATTAAAAACTTAAAGAGTTAAGAATTTATTTTTACAACTATTTGTATTATTTGATGACTTACACCATTTGTGCTCAGAAAAATCTATGGAATTGGCTAATTAAATAACTCAAAAGCTGTTTATGTATGCGAGGTAATTTTTTAGTTGTGAATTAGAGATCAAAATACTCATTTAAGTTAAATTTAAATTTCCCTAATTTGACACGCATCACATGGCCGTTGTCAATCCCATCATTTTGAAAGTCTAAATAAATTTATCTTTCATAGTAATATTGTAGTAGCGTCGGTAAAGATTTATCATTACTAACGCTAAACAAGAAGTAAGTGTGGTCATTATAGCTTCAAAATCTGAGCCAGACCATCTAAATGCCAAAGCACATCATGACTTACACCACTTGTTCTGTCAACAAACACGTTGGTGTGTTAACATGTTAAAACATGTCATGTATTCTAGCTGCAAATATATCAACTATGACCTACACCCCTTTACCAATTGACAGAATGAATAATTCTTCACATGCTTAGATTGCTAACTCAATTATGAAAAAAAGTGACTTACACCACTTGTATTCTCAGGGGCTCATTTGTAGCCGACGATTTCAGTACGTCCATCATAGACTCTGCCTTAAAATATGAGTGAAGAATGACCCTGAGCACGGTGCGATTCCTGGTTAGCTCAGTGGTTAGAGTATTGGCGTACTAAGCCAAAGGTCCCGGGTTCGATTCCCGTGTCCAGGTGTCATTTTTCAATTTCCAGAATTTGATATCTAGATAGAGTAACCTCACTATAAGCATAAATAATAGATTTGGCTATTTGATTCTTAAATTCCTAAAGTGATAAAACTGACATAAATGCTTCTAGCATGGATAAAATATTATTTATTTATTTTCCTTCCCCAATTGAGACTCGCCTCACTTTGTAGCATATATATTTTTCCCTGGTTGTCAAACTTTCTTTCGGACTCCCACCTATCTATACATACTCTAGGGCAGGCGTGGATTCAGGGGGGTGGGTGTAAAGGGTCAGTTGACCCCCCTGTTAAAGTTAGAAAATTAATACAAAAATAAATTAAATTCAAATTTTAAAAAGAAAAGTCAACACAGATAAACTATACACTTTTTATCTATTTACGCGCAGACACCTCTTAATCTGGGTCCACTGTTGAAAATGGTTATATTACATCAATTAACGGTTTGAATGCACTGTACATATTTAAAACACAAAAGAAAATTGTTCATGATTGCTTTTATATATTAGAGAATTAATAACACAAATCATCCATATATCATTTTTGTTGTGTAGGAAACAGCAGAGCAAATAAAACACAGTGGAACATAAAAAAGTCATTGTCTGTCTTCTTGTTGGTCAAGGTTCACTTACAAAATGCTCTATTGAGTGGATGGAATTATTCAAGTCCCAACACTCCCCCTCACTCGTTAGAGCCAAGGATGTAGTCCAACAGCTTGACTCAACATGGTGTGTCTGGGGCTTGCCAAGCCCTTTGTAAAAATATCTGCTTCCATGGATTCAGAAGGCTTGTATGTCACAACAATGTCCCCATTTTGAACCTTTTCACGAATAAAGTGTTCTTTTATACTTATATGCTTTGATCGAGAACTTATTATAGAATTCTTTGACAAATTTTGGGCAGACATGTTGTCATTGAAGATTTGGATGGCTTGTTGAGAAGATCCCATGTCGTTCAGCAGTTGCCTCAAATGTATTGCCTCCTTTGCCGCTTCTGTTAAGGCCATGTACTCAGCTTCTTGAGTAGATAGAGCAATGGTTCTTTGTTTTCTGGATTCCCAGCTTATCAATGAACCTGCAAACTTAAAACAGTACCCCGTGTACGATCTTCTATCACTGGAGCATGATCCCCAATTTGCATCAGCATATCCAGTCAATGGTTCTCCAGTCTTTTGGAAGATCAGAGACAATTCCTTCGTACCTTGAAGGTAACGGAGGACCCTTTTTGCTGCTAGCCAATGCTCCTTAGAAAAACAATTATTAAATTGACTTAAGTAGCTTACCGAATGTGAAATATCCGGTCTTGTACCTAATGCGACATACATAAGGGCTCCAATCAGAATTTGGTATGGAAAATTTGGTAGGTTTTCTGTTGACGCCTTGGTAAACTTTAGCCCCGGAACCATGGGAGTCTTCACAGGATTACAGGTCTCCATATTAAATTTATGAAGGATCTCATCAATGTATTTCTTCTGTGAGGCCGAAATAATTCCATTTTTACAGTCGAATTCTATACCAAGACAATATTAGAGATTTCCTAAATCTCTCATTTCAAATTCCTTCAGTAGCTCCTTCTTTATATGATTCAATTTTTCTTGACTATTTGATGCCATGATTACATCATCTACATAAATTGCAACCAGCATTTTTTCTCCATCTCTCATCATAATGTAGATGCAAGGATCAGCCTGTGAAGGGATGAATCCTAATTTACAAAGTTTGGAATCTAATTTACAGTACCATTGGCGTCCTGCTTGCTTTAGCCCGTATAACGCCTTTTTAAGACGACATACCTTTTCACTATTTTGTTTGCGTAGTTCTTCAAGCATTTTCTTTACCTTTTTGAACATGGTGGCGTCTTCACTAGCACTTTCTTCAACCATGATGTTGCATAGGATTTTTTCTAGAAATTCTGGCTTTTGCATAAATATTCTTTCGTCTATATCCCATTAAGGAAGGCTGTTGAGACATCAAGTTGATTTATTTTTAGATTTTCTTCGACTGCTATCGCAAGAAGAGTTCTGATAGAGCTTAATCTGGCCACTGGGGCATACGTCTCTCCATAGTCGAGTCCTGGTCTTTGTGAGAATCCTCGAGCTACAAGACGTGCTTTTCTCCAGTCAAGATCGCCATTTTGTTTATACTTATTTTTAGTACCATTTTTGAACTTATTACATTTACTCCATTTGGTTTTGTCACTAATTCCCAAGTATCATTTTTTATATGGGCCTTGATTTCATTTTTTATGGCTTCATGCCATTCTTCCGCATATGACCCTTCTAGAGCTTCCTTAACTTCACATAATGCTGAAATGTCATATTCATTTGTCCAAGGGGGTGGTCTGATTGTATCTCTTGGTCTTAAACATCTTTGTCCTTCTTCCTCAACTTCTTCTTCCTCAAAGCTATCTTCAGATTCTTCGTTGTTTCCTTCTCGGTCATTTGCGACTGCATTAATTTCTTCTAATTTCTCGTCATTTCTTATTACTGAAATCTCTCGACTGTTACTATTTTCTTTCTTTTTCTGTGTATTGGATTGTTGTTCACAGTGTTCTTCACCAAATGGATCACCACTTGAGGGCTCTTGGTTGGAGTCATAGTAGAGCTTGTTAATTATTTTAACATCTCTCGCAATTGAGATTTTTCTTTGGGATGGCACCCAAATACGATAGGCCTTTGATACTTCAGAGTATCGACAAAAATGCTTTCTTTGGCTCTTGAATCAAATTTTCTTCTGCTGGGTCCTTGTTGTGCACGAACGCTTTGTATCCAAAAACTTGAAGATGATGAACTGAAGGTACATAACCAGTCCACTTTTGATATGGAGTTTCACCTTTCATAATTCTGGATGGGCTGCGATTCAATAAATAATTTGCACAATAAATGGCCTCAGCCCAAAATGAGTGGGGCAAATTTGATTCCAGTAGTAAGCATCTGGCTTTATCCTGTAGTGACCTATTTTTTCGTTCGGCCAATCCATTTTGCTGGGGTGATCTTACATCGGAAAGACGTCTTCTAATTCCGCAATCTGATAAGAATTTGTCAAACTCCAAATTTCTATATTCTGCCCTTTCATTGTCACTTTGAAGATACTTAATTCTTTTTTCTGTTAGATTTTCTACTTCATTTTTAAATTCTTTAAAAGTATTTAAAACTTCATTTTTATTTTTCAAGAAATATACTCTGGTATAGCGAGTTCCCTCATCGATAAAAGTAACAACATATCTGGAGCCTCCGGGTGAAGTGGTGTGCATGGGGCCTACAACATCAGAATGTATTATTTCCAGCTTGTCTACAGTTTTTGGTTGTTCCCTAATGTGATAAGGGAGTCTGGTGAATTTTCCTCTAATACATATTTCACACTCACCAAGACTTTCATTGGTATTGAAATGCAAACCTTTTAGGAGATTATATTTTAGAGCCAATTTTAAATCAGATTCATTTATGTGACCCAATTTTCTGTGCCACATTTCAATTTTTGACATTTCAGGAATTTGTGAAGATAAATTAGCATATTCTGAAACGTTTGCATCAAAATAGTATAGGCCATTGTATCTTGTTGCTTTTAGAATAAGATTACCATGATCATCTACAACTTGAGCGCAGTCCTTCTTAAAAATAACACTAAAACCTTTATCATAATTTTTGCAACAGAGAGGAGATTTGTGGTCAATTTCGGTACATGCAGAGTTTCAGGTAAATTTACTATTGAATCATCATCGAGCTTAATTTTAACTAGACCTATGCCTGAAATACTTGCAGTGTGTTCTTCTGATGCGAGCTTGAGAATGCCATGGTTATTTGGCTCAGAAAGTTTTGAAAATTTCGTTGGGTCATAGCACATGTGTGAGGTAGATCCACTATCCAAGCACCAAACAGAATTCATAAGTGGTGATGGGTGTAGGCCTATTGAAAAACATTCTTCAATTTTGAAGGTGGATTCCTTTTTTTTGTTGAACCAGCAATCTTCTGTCCTATGATTGACTTTTTGCATCTTTGGCATTTCATTTACTACTATTATTATTTCGTTGACCTTGACCAGATCGAAAATTTTTGTGATTTTGACCTGAATTAAAATTTTTACGGTGATTTTTATTAGATTTTTTAACAAAAAATGCATCCTCATGCTTATCTTTGAGGTCATCCTTGTGAGCATTTGATTCCTCCATAATCTTGATTTTTAATTCACTAGGAGATGGTAAATTGTCCCTACTTTCAATTGCAATACGAAACATTTTCGTAGGCAGGGGATAAACTGTAGAGCATCATGATGCTCAACAAATCACCGTTTATCTCTATTCCCATATCTTGGAGCTTATCCACAGCATCTGTGAACTCATTCAGGTGGGTACTCATATCATCGTTGTCCTTCATCTTGTGCAGAACGAGTCGTTTTAGTAATGTGTCTTTACGAGCAGGACCTCGACTTTGGTATTCACTTTTCAATTTGTCCCATAATGATTTTGATGTGTCACAATTTTTCACCTGTTTTAGTTCGTTAGGGGATATTATCAATATTAGATTGACCTTGCATGCGAGTCGTATTCCTGCCATTTCTTCTTATCTGCTTCTTCTGCAGGTATTGGTGTTTCACCACTCACGTAACCCCAAAGTCGACTACGAATGAGGACCGCTTTTGCCTGTATTTCCCATGTATCATAATTATTTTTATTTAAAAGGCTCTATTTTATAATTACTGACGTTAACTGATGACATTTCGAGCACAATTTTGAGTTCAATCGAATCAGAAGCTAACCAACACGAACTGATGTAGTGTTGCAGACAAACGATCACGAATAACACTCAAAACTACTGTTTAAACTTTCACTTGAACTTTAAAAACGTTTCTGGGCCCATAACCTGTTGAAAATTGTTTATATTACATCAATTAACGGTTTGAATGCACTGTACATATTTAAAACACAAAAGAAAATTTTTCATGATTGCTTTTATATATTAGAGAATTAATAACACAGATCATCCATATATCATTTTGTTGTGTAGGAAACAGCAGAGCAAATAAAACACAGTGGAACATAAAAAAGTCATTGTCTGTCTTCTTGTTGTTTAAGGTTCACCTACAAAATGCTCTATTGAGTGGATAGAATTATTTAAATCCCAACATCCACACGTACATTACTCATCCATGATTAATCAATGTCCGATATGACTCACGCAAGTATGGAAAAAATATTCATTTCCATGTACGAATATTTGTCGTGCATAGCGAGTAACGAACATTGCTCTGCATAGAGACGGTAGACTACCACACATCAAAGAAGACTAATAATCGCCTGAGAACATTCATCTCGAATACCGAATATAGAGTATGTGTGGATGGCAGGAGCGGCGAAACTGTGGGGGACTCTGATCCCCTGGAATAATTTGCCCCTACCTGGAATACCCCCTAGATATATTTTAAATCCTCTGATATTATCGAATATGAAGCTGAAACATGGCCTTAAATCAAACCCCAAATGACTTCTAGATGGATTCTATTGTCAGAAATTTGCCGGAGAAGACCGCTTCAAATAACTACTAGACTAGAGGCATGTAATTGGCACAAAATATTAGGGGAGGAAACGCTCTAAATAGCTTCAAATAACTACTAGACTAGAGGCATCTAACTGGCACAAAAAGTCGAGGAAGGAAAGCTCTAAAAATCGTCTAGATGCATGTCATTTTGAAGACCACCCCAAATAGCTTAGTTTCTAAAAAATTCAATTTTCAAAATTTTGTCGGTGGATGACCACTTCAAAGATTATCTTCTATAGGTATCTAACTATCGTAAAAAGTTAAGGTGAGAATCACTCTACATAGCTTTGAGGGCCATCCAAATTTCAAAAATTTCTGGGTAAGGAACAATTTAAATGGCTTATAAAACAATCTAATTTAAAAAAAAATCCAAGCTAAGACTATTCATAGCTTCTAGAATGAACCATTTTTCAAAATATTGTTGAAGGAGGGCTACTCCAAATTGTTTATAAGACTATCTAATTTTAAAAAATTGGGGAGGATGACCACGGTTTAAAGCATACATAAGATTAAATATGAATGATAAACTATTAAACGGCTTTAAACAGAAATTTAACACTGAAAGTAACTACGTTATTTATAATTACGACCCCCCTATGAAAATGATCTAGATCACGCCCCTGCTCTAGGGGTACCTCTACTAGCCTCGAGAAGAAGCTGGTCTCGACAAAGTTGTCAAATTGTATCTGTGTTTATATTCAGGGCTAGCATATTAATAAATCGGTATTACTCGTAATATTATGTATAGAAACAAACAGTTATATCGTAAACAAAAATAAATATCTTCAACTTCTAAATGCTAGTTTATTAAATTTAAATGCAATATTTTGTGACCAGTTTAAATTTTTTTTGTACGTGGGACGTTGCTATTTTACTCTTGTCAAGGGGTGCGGCACAAAGGAGGCTTTGGGAAGTTTTGATAGGAAAAGGCGGGAAGGGGCTGGAGCGAGGGGTGTTAAAAACCTTTATCCACATAGGCCTTCAGTCAGAACTATTTCACGCACAAATAACTCAATAATTACAGGTGAATTAAACAATCGAGTTATAGTTTTTAAATTATTATCGTATTTTCATGAAGAAATTTTGTGGTTTTCACGTTTGGGCACTTTGGATCTTTCTAAAATATTGTATTTATTTTTAACTTTGACTCTGAAGACAATGTTTTATGTAACGTTTGCGCTCAAATTATTTAAAATTTCTAACTAAGTTTTAAAATGGACAAGAAGAGCTGTTAAATATGTATTGTTTAGTGTGTCTATAAATCTGACGTGTCATGTGAACAAAAATCAGTGATTAACATAATATTACCAAACCGTCGACTATAGCTAATACAATATATAATAAATAAGACGATTTGAACTAGCAAGCGTATAATCCGAAAGGGTAGTAAGACGCGGTGCTAAGTAGTTATTATTATTGTAACTAACATTTAGTCTCCCTTTATTCATAATGTTAGCTACGCCACTGATTTATACACTATTATATAGATCATCTGATAAAAGATAGGTAGAGAGATTCTGCACAAAGAAATGAGCTACAACTTGGATAAATCCCCTTCATAAAATGTTATACAATATTGAAAAGTAATCATTTAATTTAAACCGAAAAAATGCAGCAATTTCTTTTCAAATATGACTATATGATTTTAATTTTAATTCGATATTAAATACTGTTGATATTACATTGCTAAGAATTCATTTATTAAGATGTATGAGGTAGTAAGATATTTTAATAAAATATACAAGGTTAAAATAAGTAAAATAACAGGTTGTGGCATGATTTATACATTACCTGTTTCTTTAAATTTGGTCAACCTTTTCCATCCGACCTTGAAGCTGTGGCTATTTTCTATTTATTTAAAAAATGCCATTTTGTTCGTCCAGTGCATTCAACTTAGTTTTGTTACTAATTGTGTTTGTGTTTTTGTTTTCAGGCGAGAATAGCACAACAAAACCATTCTGCGTCAATGTGAACCTGTCGGAAAAAATTATGATCTCGTACCGCCTCATTCTGTTTTTTCTACAATATCTTATACCCCTATGCATAATCTCTGTCGTGTATATAAAGATGGGAATACATCTATGGGGCTCCCAAGCACCCGGTAACGCTCAGGACAGTAGAGATGCCAATATGATGCTTAACAAAAGAAAGGTTCTCACAAAGCAAATGTTTTGACACAATCATTTATACTTTCTCATATAGTCTCTTAAAGCCAGCTAATTTTCAAAAGTTAACTAGCAATAAACTTTCCTTAAATGAACTTTTCTCCTAACACAATCATACAGTTCATTTAAAACACACTCGAGATAGGTACCCAGTTTTATAAAATTGCCAAGAGCATTTTTGAACAAATTCAAATTTTAATAAGTCAACCCTTGAATGATTCTTTCATATAAAACGCTTCCCAGATATCCATTTGAACAAAACTACCCTAGCAATTTTCTAAAAATTTAAAATTTAAAAAAATAGCTTATCAGTAAAATACCATTAATTTTAGAACGTGGACTAAAATCATGATTGTGTCACCTTGAGGTATGACAATATAGCATATAAATACCAAATTTGGATAAAATCTCTCAAACTATTTTGACTGTAGTCCCATTTACGGACATATATGTAGCAACCACTTTTTATTTCTAGTTCTGGGTCACATAAAACTTCAAGATTACTCATAGCTTTCGAGTCAGCTTTTTTCCTGATTACAATACATTCTAGATTTGAGAAAGTAAAAATACTCTAATAATAATTAAATAATGTTATTGATAAGACTATATTTAGTGGGGTCTCAAAGTGGAATAGTAATATCTATATAATGACGTGGTAGTTAACAACAAGATTGAATAAGGTGTTTAAAAGTGGCAGATAATTACCGTATACAGTAATAAAAAATATTTGGGCAGTAATACAGAATAAAGTACATTTCTGACAGGACTAACTTTATTTTTTATTTTTTTTAGCACCGCGTCTTACTACCCTTTCGGGTTATACGCTTAAGTACTAATTACGCTAATGGATTAGGAATTGGGAAGGTTGAATTTAGAGGAGTGAACTCGCATTTGCGTGGAGGGAGAGTGGAAAACCATTTAGGTAAAACCACCCCCAGTTCACCCGAACGAGATTCGAACCTCCTCCCCGTCCTCGGCGGGACTAACCTTAAGAGAAGGATAAAATTACACTGAAATATTTTTTTTTAAATGGTTGGACCACTACAATAAATGGACCAACCACAAAACTCCCATATTATGACAGACCTTACCCATTAACAATATTCAAGTACATTCCTCTGTATAACATTAGACCAAGAAACATATTACCCTCAAATAAATTGAATAATACATGTGGGACAAAGTTGCCCCAAGACCCTGTAGCTTTGTCCCAAAAGCTCAGTAATTTATTTGAGGGTATCAAAAATTTGAAGAAACTAAATAAAAAAAACACTAAAATTTTTCCTTTATTCATGCTAAATACGAAAATAAATACAAAAAGTTATGACAATTAATAGTTTCTTTTATATTTACTTAATAAGTAGAGAAACATGAAATTTTGGGGCAAAGTTACCCTATTTTACGGTACTCGATTGTTGGCATCACTAGATTTTGCCCATCACGAGAGTGATAACTGAGTAGTACGATGGTCCTCTAAGCCAGTGGTAATCAACCTTTTTTTCACGTACTACCAGATCTAATTTATCTTCAACTTAGTGCCTCCCAAGTTGTTGGTGCATAGTGTTAGTAATACACATTCTATCATCTACATCTAGAATAGAGAGGGTGAGAGAGAGAAAAAAAATGGCGCTGACATAATTCTTACACTTCCTTACGGCCGAGTCTCTTGGGGCTGGTCATAAATACTAGCCCTGAATATTCAGAGTTTATGATGAACTAATATATTTATACTACACTTTACGTACCCCCTAGAATCCCTTCACGTACCCCCAGGTGTACTATACCTCAAGTTGAATACCAGCTTGATTGTAATAATTTAATTTTGTCTGAGTAAAAAATCACTTGAAAATTTGAATTTTTTGCAGTCCTATTTTATTTTCGCAACTATTTTAAAAACATAAATATGTCCTAAAAGTTTCCACTATGCCAATAATAACTAACTCGCTTAGCTTTTTTTTAATATATACATTTTTATGTCATAAATCCATTAATTTAGTTTCTAAACAATCACCTACACATAAAATTTCAAAGTTAATGTACTGCTTTTAATTTAACTTGTTTAATTATTTTAAGTAAGAATATTGTGGTAGTCTACGTAAGCTCAAATACCTTGTATATTTTAAATACAATATTTAAATCATATCATATGCTTATTAATACAATTTAAATTGAAAGTTTATTTTATCAATCTAATAAAATCTTTAAAAATTAGATAGGGTAAGTCAAGATTTAAACAAAAGAATTCTAGACCAACAGGATGTCACATTGCCTTCTCAGCCAAGTTGGCAGTAAATAAATGAGAGAAAATTAATATATATTATTGCCATTCACACAAACAAATATTTTTATTGAAGGATTACATGAATCGTCAAACGTTCTCATATTATTTACTTCTGTACACCTAAAATGGTCAGTTTATGTATGGTTGTGAACAAAAGCTGATTGTACAAAGCAACGATGGTGCTACGGTCATGTCCGGACACTTGAATGGATTACATTCCAGAGTAAGAGAGATATTTCTGAATGCAATTTTTGTGTGTACTGCTTGCTCACTGGCGGATACTTGTATTATACCTATGTTCCTTTTAAAATCATGCAAATTAATCTTTTTCGCTTCTCAAAATCAACAAAAATAACACGAGTTCTGGATGAATAAATTAAGAAAGGGCTTACCATATTATCTTCCATGCGCTGGAATTATGATTAGAGTATGGTCAAAACTGTTTGCGAGTACAGGGAGCTTATTAATCATTGTTTGTGAAATTACACATCCAGAGGAAAAATTGAATCAAGACTCTTACATTGCTGCACGTGGATTTGAATTCTCAAAGCATGATTTCAATTTTAATTTACTACCAAGTACATTGATTTTGCTGATATTTTCTCCATTAATCACTGATGTATCGTAACAAAAATAAATTACAGTGATTATTGCGTAAACAAAGTAAAAGTATTTCAAGGCCAAGTTAAAAACTAGCTTAAAGTATTTTATAGAATCTGGACCAAAATCAATGAAGATGAATGAGCAAGGAATAAAGTCCTAGACATACTGACACCTTAGATGTCAAAATATATTACAAACGCCTACAATGTGAAATTTGAGACACACTTCTAGAACAGATAAATTATATTTTCAATAACTTGGACTCATTATGTTTTTAAAACTTAAACATGTAGATAATTTTGAATAATACAAAAGCAGTTTTCCCAATTTTTTTTCTATTTCTTTAAAGACAGCTTCAGTAATATGTTTGATTTACCCTTCTTTAAAATAACATCTGGTAGTTACGTGCGTTTTAAAGGATTTGCGTCACAAAAACGTCAATGATCTACCTATTATTTACTCAAATGTCTACAAAGAGCGAATAGCAATGGATCCTTATTTGTGTAGGGGATAGGAAGGGCAAGCAAAATAAAAGTTTATTTTAGAGTTTTGCCTTCAACCATCCCCCAAACCCTTTTCCACCCACCTTATAGATGTTTAGAAATTGGATGTTCGTGAAAGCTATTTGGAGTGGTTATCCTCCTCAAATCTCTAAATTTAGATTAATTTTATAAGTTATTTTGAGTAGTATTCCCCAGAATTTTTTAAAAATCGGGAGTCTTCTGGAAATGATTTGAACTGGTCCTCCTCAAGCAAACTTTTCAAAATTGGATGCCTCTAAAAACTATTTGGAGTGGTTCCTAGCTGGCACATTTTTGAAAATTGAATACCTTTAGAAGTAATTTGCATTTTTGATGTAAGAATCTCATTTTCATATTCGAGGATATCAAAAGGTCTTAAATACTTCTATATGGATGGTAATTTATTCCAAAAGGGGCAGTGACACCACACCTCCTCCCCGTTTTGTTGTCATAATTTGAGCTGTCCTTCTCAAATTTTCGGAAATTAGACTCTTTTAAAAGCGATGACTACTTATATTGTAGCCCTCCCTTTTATTTAAAAAAAATGTTGATGCCACAAGAAACCATTTGTAGTAGTCCCCCTACGAGAAATTTTTAAAATTTTGATGCAGCTATAACCTATTTTAAATAATCTTACCCAGATTTTTTTTTAAAATTTAGATTTACCAAAAGCTTTTTGAAAAGGGTTTCCTGTATAGTTTTTTTTTTTTTTTACAATTAGAGTGCTATTAGAAGCTATCTAGATTGCCCCTCTTCTGAATTATTCTAAAAAATTATATGTTTCTAGAAGCTATTTGAAGCGGTCTTCACCCGGAAATATTTTTAAAACTGGATCTTCTTGGAAGTTATTTGGAATAATCCTCTTCTGAAAATTTTTTGAAATTTTTATTTCTCTAGAAGATATTTGAAGTGGTCTTCTACCGACAAATTTTTGGAAGTAGATTGGTTTCAAAAACTATTTTGAGTGATCCTGGGTGAAAATTCTCCATAAGTACATGCATCGAGAAGCTATTTGAAGTGGTCTTCACCAATTTTTTTTTGAAAACAGAATGCATATTATAGAAGTCATTTGGAGTTGGATTTGAAATATATCCAGAACAGGGTCAAATTTATCCCAGAGGAAACAAATTCTTTCCCTCGATTCCTACGCCATTGCAAAAAGCAATTGTGAAGTGGTGAAACTGTGTAAATTTACTTTAATCATCCCAGCAACATTAGTGCCACTGTTGAGAGAGGCTTCCTCAGCAGTAAAAAGAATAAAGATAAATGCACGTATTTCACAAGGCCGAGAAGGTCTTACAAACTTATCAGTATTCCCCATTTAAAATGTTAAACTCCAACGATTGAGGCAAGAGCCACAGTCTTACAATATCGTGATTGAAAAATTTGCCAAGGAGAATAGGAGAATCAAGCTGAATTACAAATAATGTTCATTAATTCATTTAAAATAAATATTAATATTTACAATTTAAAAAATAAATATGACTTGCCCTAGAAAAATATTTACCACACCTCACTGCAGTCTTACGTAGTTGGACTATACTATGGTCCTATCTTATTACCCAGCGAAAAAGTAGAGCCACAAAAGGTAAGCTTGCTACCTTTCATGGTAAATGAAGGCTAGATATAAATACACATTTTTTTGAGATAAAAAAATCTTTAAAACAAGTAGCATTTTATATAAAATTGTATAATATTTGCTCTTGTCTTTAAATAATATACATATATTATATATATTGTCGGAAAATATCTACCTATTAAGCTACTTATGTGATTTACTCTTTTAATAACACTAGGCATACTGTTAAGATTGTGTTTTAAAGTAAGGAATAAGTTTTTCAACTGAATAATATAGTTTGAGTCAGTGGCGGTGGAACCGGGGGGCAGGGGGCATTGCCCCCTGGAAGAAATTTGCCCCCTGAAGAAATTTGCCCCCTGAAATATATTTGCCCCTTTCTTTAACCTCAAACATTGTTTTATTACAACGTTAATAGTCTTTGACCTTTTTGTTAAATACTTAAATTTATCTATGACTGTCTACAATTTGTTTTTCAGCTGATAGAATTATGCGCCAACCGCCTGCACGATGCAATGAGTCATGAAAGCCACCCACATTCCATGCTACAGCCAACTTCCTGTCCAAGGTCACGTCACAAGTCACCCCTTGTCCCTTTTCTTTTCCAAGGCCATTTCACCATTCACCTTCACCCCTCTCTTCCTGTGTCCTTTGAATTTAGTGTGTAAGCAAGTGCATGTGGTGCTACTGTTTTTATTAAATAGAGTGTTTATAGAGGTATAATTTCGTCGTTGTAAAGTGGTTTTTGTCATTCCCTGAGAGAATACATTTGTTGTGACTTATTACTAAGTTTGAATTTAAAAAAAAATCGCTAATGGACTAATAATAATTGGACAATTGCGATTCATCGGTATACTTCTATTGCGAACTATCGCAAAATGGCTAAGAGAAAATCCTTGTTCGATTATTTTGATAAAGTGAAAGAGTGTCGCGTCATTCCCGATCATGATCTTCAAAGTTATAAATCTCATCCAACAGTAATGAAGGCCATTAACATCGTTCAAGAATGTAATACAATACCAGGTAGGTGTACTTGATTTTTAAAATCAGAACTTTAGCATTTGATTTTTTTTTGTCGCCGCGCTTTGCTGCCTTTCTGGGTTATATGCGTATGAACTCATTACGCTGATGGGCTATGGATGAGCTAGGTTGGATTTAGAGGGAGTGTACCCACCTTTGCGTGGAGGAAGCTTAGAAAACCATTTAAGGAAAACACCACTCAGTACATGTGACCGGGATTCGAACCCAGATTTCCCCGTCTTCAGCAGTTCGGTATATTGCGAGAGTGACCTCTTAGACCAAAGGTGACCAAATCGTGTTGGCCGTCTGTGTGAATTGTTTCCCGCCACTCAAGCTGCCTTTCTCTCCCCCTTCCACTACATACCCTACACCCCCTCACACTGCCACGTGCCACCCTGTACACATTCCTTAGTTGCTGTTTTGTGGCATACTGACTGCTATGTACTGTGCCATACTCAGTCTTAAAATATTCGTTGCGCATTATAAATAGGAAAAAACAAAATAATTCAAAATTCCTATACCAATCAAGAATTAAAAAATATATGTTACCTACCAATTTTTCGAAAAATTGTGGTGGTACGAAGATAAGTTTAGGTTAGAGATTTTGGGGTGGAGTGGTAAACCCAAGATTATCTCAGATAGTGGCACGCCAGAAATAAAGGTTAGTACATCATTCGGCCACCGAAGCTGGTCATTCGATATATTACAAAGTAAAAGGATTACACTTGACTCACAATAACACAATACAAAATGGGAAATCAATGCGATATTTAAAAAACGTTCTATATGATTTGAATTTTTAATAAAATTAATTTAAATATAAGTGTATGGTATTATTATTTTGTGAGTTTAACAAACTTTTGTGACACTATGAATGATTGTTAATAAAACTACACTAGGCCTTAGGGACGTCGCCTGGGGGAACTGGGGGGCCCGCCCCCTCCGGAAATCTAGATTATTTATGTTATTTAATATATAAATATATTTTTACAAAAAAGACCATAAATAGAATTTAAATAGCAAATTTCTTACTAAAAATAAATTTGTATTCCCATCGTTAAAAATTAATAGGAAATAAGATTTTTCCTTTTTTAATATAGGAATTGAGAATGTACCTAAGAAAGCATTTGCTGGTTCCAGTCACTCAAAAAGAGAGGATGTAGCTTTGGAGTTTGATGAAAGTATAAAATATTAGCGGTCTCGCCCAGTGCCAACCTTTCCCTGTACCAAATTACACTGAAAACGCAAAAGGTGATAAGAAAATCAAATGTCCTGACCATAAATTTCTTCAACGCTGGTATTCTGAATTTCCTTGGCTTCACTTTCAAAGTGAAGAAGTTGGCATATTGTGCTTCGAATGTATGAAATAGAAGAATGAGAATCTCTTTGACTACAGCTCAAAACTTGAAACCACGTTCATTAGTAAAGGTTACAAGAATTGGAAAAAAGCTGAAAGTAAAATTAAAATACATGCAAAGAGTAGTATGCACGAGGAGGTTGTAGAAAGAAACAACACAAAAGAAAAACGTGATTCAGTGGTCAAACAAATTTATAAAGAAGCAAATTGTAGCCCGAAAGGCATTGCATGCACAAATGACGTCTCTTAGATATCTTGGAAGACAAGGCATTCCAATACGAGGTCAAAATAACGGTGATGGAAATCATAAGGCGTTGCTTGCTCTGCACACTGGTGACATTCCTGAACTCAATCAGCTTAGTTTTTGATCGAAGGACTTCACTACACATAACATCCAAAATGAAGTGATAAAAATGATGGCAGACGCTGTCCTAAGAGAAATATTGAATGAAATAAGGAACGTAAAGAATTTTAGTTTAATTGTAGATGAAATTACAGACATTTCCAAGAAGGAACAAGTTTCAATCTCTCTAAGAACTGTAAATGAAAATATGGAACCAAGAGAGTACTTTTTAGGTTTCTATGAGATAAGTTCAACCACAAGTTCTGTCTTAACAAGTCTGATCATGGATACCTTAGCGCGATTTCATCTCTCCCTGGAGAATGTTCATTGCCAATGCTATGATGGCGCTTCAAATATGCGAGGAGTTCATAATGGAGTCCAAGCTAAAATCAAGGAAAAACAGCCGCTAGCAAAGTATGTGCATTGCACTAATCATTGTTTGAATTTAGCGCTGCAAGACACTGCTCGTGTGATCCCTCTTATGAAGGACTGTTTGCAATGGACACATGATGTGGCCATAGTGCCATGTGGCACAAGTAAAAGAAAATAGGAATATCTACACATCACAAGTGAGTTTGAAGATGTTCCAAACACTACTCCAAAAGCACTCTGCACGACGTGGTGGACCATTCGGTACTCATCTATTGTCAGTGTCATTAAATCATATCCAGCTGTACTTCGAGCGCTAGAACAGCTCAGTGTATCAGGTGAAGATGTGTCGAGCGTTGCACGAGGTATTTACGATCAGTTTTTAAAGTGTGAAGTTTATTTGGGAATGTTAATAGGAAAAAAAGTTTTCGGCCGCACAGAAAAACTTGCCTTAATCTTAGAAGCGCTAAGCAACAGTTAATGGAGGAATGGAAGCAGCTGTCTCAACTGTAAAATATTCAAAGAGTATCAGATCCGAAGAGACGTTTGATTCACTGTGTAGTGAGATGGAAGAGGCCCAACAAAAATTTGATCTTATACCTATCCGCATGTCACGAAACAAGCAAGTTCCAAGAAAACTAGAGCACAAACAAGGAACCATAGAACCGACAGTGATTCCCAGTGGAAAATAATTAATGAGTAAAACGTACTACGAGATATTGATAGTCACAGTACAGATCGAGAGGCGCTTTACTCAAACTGATTCAAAAAAACTTTGCACACTCAAAAGGGTTCTTTTAAGAGCAGTGATGAATGGGCTAGTGACGAAGAAACACGACACACACATTAGAGACTGTGGTTTAAAAATGGATGGTGTTGAACTAGATGTAAAAATGTTGGCACGAATTACTCCCACCCAGCCTAAGTGCTTGAAAGATCTAGTTGACATTTATATTGCGATCCCTGAGAGTTCAAGGCGATTATTTACAGTAACTTGGGAGCTTTTGAAGTTGCTTTTAGTCGTCCCATCATCAACAGCAAGCGCTGAAATAACCTTTTCGGCCCTAAAGCGACTCAAGACAGCCCATGGATCAAGATCGGTCAAATCACTTGGCAATTTTGCATGTCTACAACGAACGAGTTGACAATTTAGATATTGATGCGTTGTGTGATGAGTTTGTCAAAGCTAACACATATCGTGTGAGTCTATTTGGCAAGTGATAATATATAACATGTATTTATTTGACAAACTTATTCTGTATGAATTATAATGCATTCATACCATACATCACAAATGTTAAATTTTAAAACAAAATAAAAACTTAATTTTCGATATTCTATGGACAACATAGTTAGGTCTAGTTCTATTTATAATTATTTAAACTTTATTTGTGACAATAAAAATAAATATTTTAAATTTATAATAAAAATAAATATTTTAAATTTGTTTATACTAGTTACTGTATATAAATATTTGATAAAACTATATTATACTATATATTCCTATTTTTAAATCAAATATGTAATAGATAATATATATAAATTTTTTATGTCAAATAATAATATATATATATATATATATATATATATATATATATAGTATTTTTATATTATTGCTGTGTAACATTGCTCGTTCATGATTTAATTGAAATATACTTTGTTGAAAAATATGAGAGGGAAATTGAACTCATGATTTTTTCTTAGCACGAGGTTTTATTCAATGTCAAAATATTATTGTTAAGCTTTAGGCAACACCAGAACGGCTGAATAAGATAATAATATAATTTTAGTGTATATTATGATTTTATTTAGTTGTAAAATTCTATATATATTTAGATGACCACTTCAAATAGTTTTTAGGAATATCCATTTTACAAAAATGATACTAGGGTTGCGGGGGGGAGGGGGGTTTGCAAGGCAAGTCACTATATTAACTATTTTGCTTACTCCCTGCCCCCCCTAGACAAATTACGTTCCGCCACCACTGGTTTTAGTTATTTGTGAATTAAATTTTGCAGTATACTTTACTATCAAATCATCAATGTCCGGTTGAAGGTAAACCAGTTTCACATGTACGGTACAACCAAATAAAAAATAGTTTTATAGCCATACATATAATAGAAAGTAAATTTTCTCAAAGTTAGTTTATGAACATTAACAATATTTAGTTTGTAGCATTAAAAATAATTAAAAATATTTAAACAGGAATGCAATTTTAAAATATAAAACATTTATTGTTCTTTAAATTTCTTAATTTAATGCATTTTTATGCAGTGAATGAAATTACACTAGTAAAAAATTCTTTAGTGGCTATTTATATATTAATATTATATATTTAAACAAATATTATTGTAATATTATGTATTTTGTACTCTCTTAGTAATATAATTTACGATTTCAGGTGATAAAAATGCTTGTCATTGTGGTCGCCCTTTTCACATTGTGTTGGCTTCCTCTACAAGCCTACAATTTCCTTCAGGATATTTTTCCACAGATCAATACGCAAGTATTTCTACTCTTAATATGAATTGCAATTAGTTCCTAGATAGAAAGACATGAAACATTTTACTTGTATAGTTGTAGAACTTTTACCTGTTCTATAAATAAAGTATTAATGAGATAGTCGTAATTGTGTCTTTATGTGTTCCATTAAAACATCTGAACATTAAGTACGAATTTAAAACGAAATTAGTATATACATATGGGTATGTAAATTTGGTATTTTACTCCAAGTTACTATTCATTACTAGCCAGGGGGATGTTTTTGGGTTCAAAACCCCCTCATACAGAAAACCATATTAATAATTTATGTTTGAATTACTACTCAATGCCTGGGCTATTATCTTATTGGAGTTTTAAAAATTCGTTACACCTACAATCACAACTATTTTTCAAATAATCCTAAATTACTTAAAGAGTGATACAATATTCAAAAATTCATTGCCCTCTCATATTAGAGAACTCCAACACGAGCCTCTGCAGGTAAACCCTCCTTCCCTTTAACTCCCCAAATACATTTTTGGGTACTCCCCAGACGCTAATGGTGTCCAAGCAGACTTCAATTTACAAGTGGTATATTGTCCGAACATTTATGTAAATGAATTTGTTGTAGTACCGTACATGTTATGATAATTTATACTCTAATGTGTATAAATCTTGAATGCTTGTGAATATAATCGCCTAGTGATTTAATCATATGAAAGAGAACGCTCTTAACAAAATTAAATTAATAAGTAAAATTAAATTTAGGTGTGAGTTGGTGTTACTCGAATTCTCACAGTGCCTCCATGAAAACATTTTTCCAAATGGCCAAAAGAGTAACACACAATAATAATAATTATGTGCTATCTAAACGTTTTTGTAGAGGGCGGAAAAACTTGCAACTATTAATTTAATTAAAAATATACATCTTAACATAAAAAGATTAAATATAATCTAAATAAACAATAAAACAATAAAATAAAATATCAGATGAACTGTGGTGGTTAATTAGTCTTTCATATTATCTTTTAAACCATATTAACTTCAAAATTGAACTAGTAGAATAAGTTTTCATAACTAAACTTATATAGAAATCTTAGTTTGTAAAATAAAAATATTTTTACTAAATTACAGTTTTGGATTTTATTTAAAATTTGAAAATGTTTAGTATTTTTTTAATTTAAAAAATAAATGGGTTTACTTTTAAATTCAAACTGATTATCTTGGCTTAAGCAAGATATTTGAATATGTTTAAACTTAAATTAAACATCACATGTGATAGAATACTGTATTTGATTATATTTTGTGTCTGGTTAGTAAGAAATAATATTATTAATATGTAAGTATTAAATAATATAAGTTAAGGGCCCATGAATCGGCCCTTCTCATTATGAATTGTTATTATTAAAAGCCATTGTTTATAGGAGTAATAATACATATACATACACACCTAATAACGCTATTCCCATATGGGTTAAGCAAGAAACTGTGAATATAGCTAAACAAAATTCGTACTTAATTCATCCTCACTAACTTTCCCCACACTTCCCTATCCTTGCATACTCCCTTCGCTTCAACAATGTCCATACATCGAGTCATACAGGCTCTTTTACTCTTAAAAATCTTAATGTTTCTCCTTTTCACATATTAATCTACAACACTTAGCCACGTCTTACATGGCCTACACTTTCCTTTTGGTCCATACACTTTACCTTCATATATTTGTTTCGTCACTCGATCCACACTCATCCTCTCAACATGCCCAAACCACTGTAAGACACTTCTATCACATTGACCTTTTGGATCCCCTTTCAAACCACACTTCTTCAGCATCCATTCATTACTGACTTTGTCCATACGAGTTTTTCCACATACATTTCTTAGATATCTCATTCCAAACGAATTCACCATGCTCTTGTATATTTTCTCCTGACAAACCCACGCTTCACATCCGTAGAACAACGTTGGCGTTAACACACTTTTATATACTGCCAACTTTGCCCCTTTTGATACTACCTCATTCTTTGCAATAGTCCACATACATCCGACTACTCTCCTAGATGCGTTCACCCGTATGTCTATTTCATCATACATCCTTCCATTTTTATAGATCATTCTGCCCAGATACACTAAATCCTTAATTTGTTCTAACAGTTTTCCATTTATACTAAGTTGACAAAAATTTCTTGATCCATCCTTATAAAAAACTAATAGCCTAGTTTTGGAGACATTTATACGAAGATCAATTTTGTCTGTCACCACATTCAAAGGATTTAATGCACTCTACAAGTCACTTTCCTTCTCAGCCATTAATACGGCATCATCTGCATATAACAGCACTCTCACATTCACCTTGTTCAATTGTACACCAACCGCGTCCTCACAAGCATCCCTCATACCCTTATCCATGAAAAAATTAATCAACCATGGAGACATAACACAACCTTGACTAACACCCTGTTCAATGTCAAATCATTCGCTCTAAGCTCCATCCACCCAAAAGGGTGCCTCACACGGTGCTGGTTTTATTCGCTTTTGTCAAACTTTTATTATTCACTCTTGTTTTCGCTTGCAAACTTTGTAAGCCAGCAACTTTTTTTATTCGCTAGCAATTGATTTTGTCATTAATAGCGAATAATTCTCCCGAGCTAATAAATAGAGACATGCTCAACTTGTTCGCTGTCACAAAGTGAAAAGCAGGCTGATTTTACTAGCATTTTGTTAAAAAGCGTTGTGGGAAGATGGTAACGAGTGAATCAGCTGGTGGGTGGTGAATAGCTCAGCTTTATGAGCATGTGTGAAGACATGCAGGTATACTATATTATTTCAGATTGAGTCGTTGTGCACGTGCATTCTTGTTTTGTTTTGAAATTTGTGAGCTGTGGGAAATTTTCATCAAAGTATCCTGCTTCTTTACTAGTGGAACTGAACTACCTTCTTCAAAGCTCCTCAAACTTTTCCCACGACAACCATACATCTTTAGGATAAGCCTGTAGGTCTTCAAATGCTAGTTCCTTCAACAGCTTGTTGGAAGCCCCTTGAGATACCCTCCTACCTATCCACTTCCGTACCCAATTTCTTTTTTTTCTTTCGCTTCATCACAGAATAACGTAGTTGGGCTTGAAGAGCTCGTGTGCAAAGTAAAACTGCAGTACGAAGTACATCCTCCTGTGACGCCATGATATTAAAGACTGTCTGTCCCCCAAAATATGGCAAATTCATGGTTTTTACCAGCACCGTGTGAGAGATCTTTTCGCTGGCGAATTGCTTACCCGGAAATTCGCTTTGGTGTATCGATTAGCTAGCAATCAGCGAATAAACCAGCATCTTGTGAGGCACCCTTAATCCACGCTTTACTTCCATCATACACCACCTTAATCGCATTTAATAACCATGCATCCACACCATACTCTTTAAGAACATTCCATAACATACTCCTATTCACCCAATCGTACACTTTTTTCAGATCAACAAATGCACATTTCACAATTAACTTTCTTTCTTACTGTCAAACATTTCTCAATCAATAGGAGTAATAAACCGTGACTAAATTTAACTGAGCTACTATAATTGAAAAAATATGTTAGAGTGAAAGAATGGGAAACATAGAGGGAATATTGAATTGGTATTAATATTAAAAGTAGGATTATTGACATCTTAATACATGTAAGAAACATGGATGAGAAGGAGCCCACGAGTAAATGTACCATTATTGGCCTTCTCAAGAAAACGTGGAAAAAACCCGCAGTAGGAGAAAAAGTGGCTACGATGACCAAAGTGTTTTCCGCCATTGTTTGGCCTTATCCTATGGTGATATAACGTTTAGTTTTACTGTTCTTTTGTGTTGGGGTGAATACAGTACCAAAGGATACCACTATGGTGTCTCAGCCCTCCAGGAGAGAGCCCTTGCCCCGAACCCCTTACCCTTTGTAATCCTTGGAAGAGAGGTTTGTAGGTGAGCTCCTGGAGTAAACTCGTAGAATGGAGCCGTGTAGGGATTTTCCCCTCCCCCTTCAACCTATCCCGACACCCCACCTCGCATAGCTGAAGATCCTCGACTATAACCATTTACTCTCCCACTCTATCATCTAAGGTGCGGCAGAATAGAACACCAAATTTCATTTTGGGTCTTATCTTCCTTCTCGAACTGAGTACCTGAGTACGGAGAGGAAATACCCCCACCACTCTACTACTTTTCCTACCCTGGCGTGTGTCACTCTTTTGGTCGATTAGTTTTCTGTATCCTGAATGACAAGCAAAGTAGAGACCGGCCGGCCGCCTCTACCTGAAGTTTTGGGATCACAAAGTGTTTGAATACACAGGCTACATTGAATACGCTTTGGTCCTATTTCTAATATACAGTACTTAGAAAACTGTTTTATTTTTCTAGTAAATTGAAACAGTTTTAAATCTGCGTTTAATGAAAACATATTGCCTATTGCTTATTGCTATTTTGTTTGAAAAACAAATTTGTTACTAATTTATGATATAATGATTCTCTAGATTTTAAAATCAATTGGAAAGTTATTCATGCACTTTCTAAACATGCTAAAAATTGGCTATATTAGCATCAGACTCAAAAACTTTTTTTAAATTATAGTTAAAAAATTATTTATTGTGCCCTTTCTGAATACCTACAATGGAAAGTGACTATATAAGCATACGACTCACAAACTAGCGTAATCCTAGGACAGACCTTGAGGCTGTAAATTAATTAAAATACGATAAATATTACTCTCCCAACGGGAACTAAACAATTCGCTTAGTAAGAGGACGCGCTAAGTGTTCGGCTCAATTATCTAGAGCAGTGGATTCCAAACCATGATACGCGTACTACCAGTGGTACGTACAATTATTCCAGGTAGTACACCGTGAGAAGCCAATCAAAGCAAGCAAATTCAAGTTGTATAAATATAATCTCTCTTCAAATACCATAAATAGATTAGCACCAAGTCAAACCAAAAGGAAAATGGATTTAAACAGTTGTTGGAGGGGTAAATATGAGTATTTTTGTTATATATTTCTTTGATATCTGTGTCCTATTATCCGTTTTGATCAAGTATAAATGTTAAATAATGATAAATAAGAACTGTCTATAAATGGTATTGTGTCATTATATTCCTGGGCGCCATTAAAATGTATCTAAATATTAAATATTCAGCACTATCTTGGTGGTACTCCAAAATACGGAAATTGTTTGGGTGGTACGCCATTCAACAAGTTTGGGAACCAATGATTCTAGAGTGTAGATGAATGCATAAAAATAAAGGTTCAGCCTCTATTCATATATTCCTCATATGGTAAAAGTACTTAGTATATTCAGGAGCTACTCTCGAAACGGTGTGAGCCAAGCACGTATGTAGGATTTATATTTTTAATGTGGGAGGGCATTTTGTTGGAAAGGGATTTTTTTGGGTGGTAGTTGCCCTCCACCCCCTGGACCACCAACGGAAGAAGTTTTTTTTTTTGACATTATGGAATTCTCGGATTGATGTAAAAGTTTTTATTGTAGCTTTGGTCTTGAGTTAATTCTTCCCCCATTGTGTAAAAAATATACATTTTACCATAGTTTTATTAGAAAGAGTTACTGTTGAACAAATTTTGAAGAGGCACGCTCTAGTTACCAATTGACTAACGTGTTTTTCTCTCATTGCACTCGATCACAGGAACATAACACAATTATATAGAAATATCTAGTAGCCATTACAATAAAATACACTTTTAATAGTTGTATTGTAGGAAAAGAGTAAAGCTAAAAAACTCTGGAAGTTATTACAGAGCTGGGATTTCTAATAAATAAATATTAACTTATATTCCTCACCATTTGGATGCTCAGAAAATAGAAATCTCAACGAATCACTATATTAGGGTGAATATAATATACAAAATAAAAATAAAATTTTATTTGATTATCATTTTATATATTTTTACTTTTTTGACATGTTTATATATTTCAAGTGATTTTACATAAAGCTACCTACTTTGTGATGTTTTAATATATTTATACTAATTGCAAGTTTGTTGAAAATTTAAACATTGTTTGATTTAGCTTGGTTTGTATAAATCAGCTGAAAGGAATTTTTCAATGAACTATTGAAAAGGGTAAAATACAACTTGGGTAGTCCAGTGTTTTTCCACTAAGTACAGGCCTTCTCTCCTCACAATGAACCTTTTGATGCATTTTTTAAAGAATTTTGCAAACAGATAAGGAATTTCGGTCTGAAACCTCCCTCCCCTCCAACACACTATCCAACGACTTACATTCTTATCTTGTAATATCTCCAAGTGATTTTATTTCACATGAGCGGTAGAAAGTGAAAGTCTAAACAGTAAGCTACCAACAGCTTCTTTATTTTTTTCACCATGACACAAACCGAGTCTTGCAGACTAGTAAATTAAAGTAATGGGCTGGGATCAACGACTCCTTCACAACCGACTGTAAAGTTGTAATTTGTCAAGCTTGCAACAAAAAAATTGGATGTTCCGTAAAATCACAATTGGAGCAACATGTGCCGGCACACTTCGTACGAAAAAAATCTGAGTAATTCGAAGATTCCTTCTTTTTAAGCAAAGATGCGGGTGCCTTCCTTCCAGTTAAAGAAATTAATTCTTTAAGGACTTGTGTAGTGCAATGGTCGCTGCAAACATTCCATGTTTTAAATTCCAAGTTCCTGAATTTGTATCCTTCTTGTGACAGTAGTGAAAGAGACAAATTCCTGATCAATTAATACTCAGAAATAATTATCTGCATATCTGTTATGAAGAAACAATGGAAAGGATACTAAATTACATAGAAGATGCCATCATATGGGTCGCTGTGGATTAAATGACGGATGTTTAGGGTAATTTTGTTGTGAACCTTGTGGTAGGTAAAATAGATCCTAAGGATATATCCAAACTAAATTTTATTTACTTAGAAGTGCTGTAACATACATATCATGTTGCGAGATTTGTGAATGATGAATTGAAAGTGTTGTGGCCTTGGTGAGCTCACGTAGAGAAGGTCCTGATGTTATATTCGTATGCCATGGCGTATGTAATGAAAATCGCAAGTGCCTTGAAGCTGTTCTATCCTGATATGATCCATATTATGAGTTTGGCTCATGGACTACATCGTGTTGTGGAATACATTAGAGTCCAGTCTTTACAAATGAATAGATCAATTTATGTGACAAAAAAAACTAGACCTATTTGTGAAAGTGAAAACCTACTAACTCTTGTTTGATGTGCCGTTGCCCCTGCAATTAGTTCTAACAAGATGGGGAACATGGGTAAAACAGCCAACTTTTACTATGAACAATTTGGAGATGTGAAGTCAGTAGTAGAAATGTTCGCCCCTGAGTGTGCGATATCTGTGTGTGAATCTCACAGCTCATTCATTGATCCAAAAGTGGCATGTTTAACTGCATACACCAGGAGCAATTTCGGTTGACTTCCAGAGAGTATTAAACGATTGGAAACTTCTGGTTCCACTACAAGAATCTTTGGATATCATAGAAAGCACAATTTCAAATCTAAATGCTGTGCAAGACAAAACTGGTGAAAATGTTTCTACTAAGTTTCAGGCAGTTCTATAAAGAAACCCAGTATATTCATCGGATGGAATACCCTTGAGAACATTTCTCCCGAGAAAATTCTTCTCTTTAAATAAGCACCAGTGACATACTGTGACGTGGAAAGGACATATTCCACCTACAGGCATATTCTGCCGGACAATCGTCAATCAATGACGACAGAAAGAATTGAAATTCACACCAAAGTACAAGTAATCCATCAATGTATGTGCCATTCAGAGTGTAAACAAGGTAAATGTTGTGTGCTTGGTAAAATATTTGTTTTACATGATGTTAGATTTTTTTATAAATCTGCATATTTAATTACATATTTCCTTGAATATTATTACATATTTACATACATATTTTGTTATATGATACTACATAGAAATCCAGCTTTAGTCATGACAATAGATAATATATTCATTTACTTTTATAGCAGGAACTTAGCACTATATAGAAACATCTAGTAGCCATTACAATAAAACACATTTTTTCAATATATTACAATATAATACATTTTTAATTAATAATGGTATTTTAGTGACAGTTTTTAAAATAAAGAATAAAAATATATTCAACTACTTTGTTTCCAAAATCTTTGGCTACTTTGTTTTAGACTTTGTGCATTCCAAATATATTCTGGATTTATTATTTTCATTAATCTAGCGTGCTTTGGGTCTATTAGCTCTGGCAATATACAATTTAAATAAAATCTATTTAATTTTGATTCCATTTCAATTTTCTAAGAATCATATTTTTCTAATTCGACTACAATTATTTTTGTTCATACGACAAGTAAACAGTACTTTCCTTGGGCGATGTGAAGCTAATAATAATTATATTAAGGAAAGGAAGCAGTAATAAATCCCATTTATAACATAACTATACGTGTAACGTCCGTCTAATATTACTAGTCACAGTAAGTTAATTAGAGAAATGGAAAAGGGTGATAGAATGTTGTGATCAAAACTTATTCCAGGGAGGGGGAGGGAGTTGTGTTACGATCTCAGTAGTTGAATATGTAGAGTTTAATTCATTAAGTAATTTTAAAATTTTTAAAATTGGTCATGGCAAGAAAATGAAAATTTATTTTGGAATATGTGCGTTGAAGGGACTTGTATTCAGCGCTGATACAAGTCAGGTTTAGTTGAGGTAATTGGGTGTGTGATGTCTACTCTTCCTTTTTTCCGAGACGAACCCAGTTTGTTCAGGACGAATGTTGTTGAGACAGTCTGTATCCAAATAGTCCAATAATCCTTGCAAGGATATAGTATAATATCTTGTACAATTGGTTCCTTAAATGTTAGATGTTTTTTTACTTTTGTGATATAAAATTCACCTAGCCCATGAATTTTTCTTTATACTATATTTATTAAAAATAACCAATGAAATTTATAATATTAAACAATGCTTTGAGCCACACGTGGAAAACTAAAGATTATTTTGGAAGTCCTTGCAGTAACTACTAATTTTTATTATTAATGAATATTATTGAATTCTACCAGCACTCCTATAGTTATTTTACAGTAAATAGGTAAACATATTTGGGTTCTTTAAAATATTTTACGCCCTCTAAAAATCCAAGCTCCACGCCCTTTTGGAGGCCCAGTCCAACCCTGGTCTACTTGACGGATAGCATATAATTTCCGAACAATTCGAAAGGCTACGTACGATAGCCCCAAAAAGTTTATTATTAAAGAAGCATAAAAATAATTGTGTTTTTTAGAAAAAAATTCAATCTTCAATACAAAATAAATGTAAATAATTTAATACTTTGTGTGTCGAGAGTCATCATAAGGTGTGTCAACTTGAGCAACATTCAAATTGAATCCAATGTTGGTATTGAATATTGTTTTACCACAGCTATGCTTTGATCGTTATATTATTTTTTAAACATTTATTTAAAGTGGCTTATCATATTTTACGTAGTACGTTTCTCATTAAATTTTAACTGACACTTTAGCTAGGTCGATAGCACGTGTGCTTACTATGCAAGGATCCCGGTTTCAATTCCATGTAAAGTCGGTAATTTAACTTTAGTAAACTGTTATGTATGTCATAGTTAAAATATAGTTTGTAAGTCGTGTACTGATATAATCCTCGTTTTCATAAATTTTATGTTAAAAATCCCCATTGAAAAAAATAATATTTTATATGATATATTTTATGAAATAATATTGATGTAGATTCACTTTCTAGCTTGCAAATATATTTTTTTTAAGACCCATAAAAAATACATTTGAAATATTTTAACTGGTCCTCTGGACAAGTTTCAAGGCTATTAGTGTTGTCCTGTCAAGCGAACAATAGGATTACTGCAGACTGAATCTTAGGACTTGGTTTCTAGAGAGAAACTTCCCCTCTCTCTTGGTTTGAGCAAGTATGGTGGGGGTTGTCACCCCTATCTTGTTTTATAGCCCAGGGAATAGGTTTACACCCGCCTCGGTGGCGTAGTCGTATTGAGCTCGACCGCCGAGGACGGGGAGATCGAGGTTCGAATCTCGGTCGGGTGAACTGGGGTGGTTTTTCCTAAATGGTTTTCCACTCTCCCTCCACGCAAATGCGGGTTCACTTCCTTTAAATTCAACCCTCCTAATTCCTAATCCATTAGAGTAATTAGTACTTAAGCGTATAACCCGAACGGGTAGTAAGACGCGGTGCTAAATATTATTATTATTATTAATAGGTTTACGTGATTAAAAATATCATATTTGTAAATTACACACAAAACTTAAGATTGTATGTTTTTTTTTAATACCAACCATTTCCAAAAATGTTGAATTTTAAAAATATATGCATAAAAAATTTATTATATAATTCAATATCAATTTATAAAAGTGTCCATACAGTCATAATAAAAAAATATATATATATTATTGGTTCATCTATAATTTCGGTCGCAAATCATTCATTTTTACTAAGTATTAGTAGCTATGCGACCGCACCTTAAGGATGTCCTAGAGGTTGACAAATTGAATTTCCCAAAAATTCCATTCTATGTTATCAATTATGATAGAGTGAGGTAAAATAACCTCCCCTCCACTTCCTCTAAGCTACTTTCCCGAGCGCAAGGCCTTTTATCGTCAGTTTGTGTTAGTATTCTATTCAAGGTGGTTCTATGCCTTTAGCATTGGCATTGTTGTCTCATCCTCAGAAATATGTACTTAAGTCCTTTTTCCTGCCTAATATCCTAATCTGCCTTTGACATTTTGTGAGAAGCCAACTTACTCTCTTTTTTTTCCTAGTGGCAAGGGTGAAGTTGAAGATGGTGTGTGTGGGGGGGGGAATGGGGGTTAAACTCGGGTATCTTTTTACTAGATCTCTATAAGGCTGGCTGGTTTCACTGAAGCTTTCTAGCACGGCAGTTAAAAAAAAGTAATTGGAGTAATTGAAATAAGTTTTATATAATTTAATTTAAATGTATTATAACGAGCACTTTATTTGACGACTAATTAGCTCAGAAGAATACCAAATAATAAAATAATTATATTAAATTATTCCCAGGAAGCTAGTTACTTTAGTAAACTTATATATTTTCTGTAAGGAATGTTATGAACCATAATTAATCTTCTGCAATATTTAATCATCTGTTGGGTAAATATCTGTGTTAATTTGGAATGATCTTTTTTTCGTTTATTTATGCTAGGTTCTTTCTTGGATAGAGAATTAGGAAATTAGGAAAAATAAAATAAAATAACTCCATTAAAAACATCTAAAACAAGTAGTTCCTCATTTAATCACATGAGGCTGAATGAACGCAGTTTCAGACCCACTGGTTCTCAGAAAAATCTGGAAACGCCAGGGATAGAAGTCAGAACCTTCGGTTCTGTAGCCAATAACGCTGACCACTAGACCACAAAGAAGGATTTATTTTTTGAAGCAAAGTCAAAGCTTATACAATATTTTTTCCCAAACCAAGTCAAAGCTATATTTTTTAGAAGCCAAGTCAAAGCTAATATATTGTTCTAAGCAAAGTTGAAACTTATATTTTCTCTAAGCCAAGCCAAAACTGATACTGTTTCTAATATAAGCCGAAGCTGATATTTTTCCTAAGCGAAGTCTAAGCTTATATTTTCTAAGACAAGCTGAAGCAGATATATTTCCAGGCCAAGCGAAGCTGATATTTTTTCTAAGCCAAGCCGAAGATGATATTTTTTCCCAAGGCCAAGCTGAAAGTTTTCGAATTTTCGCACAATACTATGATGTCATGTCATGTGAAGTCATAATCATACACAGAATAAAGTTAATAGTTGGAGGGAAATACTAATAATGCTCAAGAGGCATTGATTTAAAAAGGTATAATTTAATATTCTTACCAGCGTCATGGGATTTTTGGGTTGAAGAGTATGTAATAGCTACAACGTCCCTCATTAATAAGTCGTGTTTTCATTTGAGAAGAGATCCCGAAAATGAACAATTTTAGGAAGATCATAGCTATGATCGTCATAATATGTCCCCGAGCTATTCCCTAGTTATTTATATAAAGAACAACAATAAAGTTTCATAACAACTGTTTAATAAAGACTCAGACATATATTTTTAAGGTTCCGGGCAAGATAAATTCACAGTGACTACAATATTTAATACTTTTTCGGTTACAGTGAGGTAAAGTTGCCTGCGAAATTTCAGCTTCCTAAATATTCTGGTCCTCTAGATTTATTCGACTTTGGTTTTTTGACAACCCCCTCATTTTGGGGCCCCCATGGGAATTTTATGTCGCCAAGTATTCCTGCACCCCTTCGGGCTAGGGGCTACCTGCTGAATAATTTCAGCTTCTTATGTTTTCAGGGCCTCGATATCAATTCGACTTTGGTATTTTTGTAGCCCCAAGTTTGATGGACCCCCTTGTGATTTTTAGTTCGCTAAAATACACATGCATCCTTTTGGGGTAAGAACTAATGGTCTACCGAAATTCAGTTTCCTACTGGCCCTATGATTTTCGAAATATTTTTGGCTGGAAAACTGACAATTATTATAGGGAGATTCCTAAAATAGACGACATGTTAAGCTATTTATAATTTTACTGTTTTATTACATGGACGCATTTAACCAACATTAGCGTATACGGCGTACCAGGACAATTTGAACTTTGACCTTTAACCTTTGACCCCGAGCTGTGTGACGTCATAATTGATTGTGATGTCACAATACTCCCCCTCTCCCCTTCTGGGTTTCCCTGGTGACGTCATCGCTCTGTCGCGACCGTGGCGCCAGTTTGGCTGGTATTTTCCCTTCGTGATGGAGGCTACTGCCTGAATTTCCCCTCTATTTCCCCTCTGGTTATTTCCATGACGAAATGGGGTTAACGACCTGTTGTAATCTGTTGCTCCTTCGATGTCGCAAAGGTTTATTTCTGGAGTTTTTTTCCGTTGGTCTTGTCTGTGGCAATGGGTTTTCCCTGATAACTCATACCTTGCGTCAGTTTGGCGGCTCAACAAGACAAGTCACCTCAATCTGTGTGACGTCATCATTGCATGTAATGTCAAAACACTTTCCCCCTCCAACTTCTATGTGGCAACGAATTTTCCCTGGTGACATCATCACTATGTCGTAACCCTGGCGCCAGTTTTGCAGCTCGACTCAACATAATCGAGACCGGAATAGATTTTGGAGTTGAATCCGTGAGCTAGTACGTGAGGACCTTGACACTGGAAACCCTCTCCCTTCTATGTGGCAATGGGTTTTCCCAATGACATAATCACTCTGTCGCAACCCTGATGACTGGTGGCTATTTGCGGCTTGACAAGACAGTTTGAGATGGGAATAGATCACGACGTTGAATGATGTCGAAAACCTCCCCACATCTATGTAGTAATAGGTTTTCCCCGGTGACGTCATTGATGATGCAACTAGAGAGCATTGACACAGCTCTGATTATGCACAATCAGCGGCCTTTCTCTCCAGATGGAAGCCTCACAGTAATTTATAATTCTCAGCTAGGGGTCGCTATCCCCCACAAAAGTCTGCTAAAATTGGTTGTATGGAATCTACCTCCAACATTGACCACAGGATGTAGGTATCCGCCATACCAACATATACCAATGTTGCCGAAGATAAGGTGGTAGGAAGGAGTAAGGTAGAAGTGTTCCAGCATTACGTAGAGTAAGGGAGAGAGAAACCATTTAGTGAGAACTAGTGACAGTATATCTCAGTGGAGATTCGAACCCCTGACCTACACCACCATAATAGATGAGTTACACGCGCCCTTTCTGGCTAAAGTCTATATATTAATTATGATAGTGTGGTAGGGATGATTAAAAAATGTTACAGCATTTTACCTAGAGGGAGAACTACTAACAGTTTACCCAGTAAGGATTAGATTCCAACCTCCCCGCCAGAATTAGAAGAGCCTGACAGTTATACGGCGTGCTCACAGGAATTCGAACCTCTATATCTTTCGTGGGGCTAGCACTGCTAATATCTGTTAGAACGGTCATCCAATCAAATAATTCCTTCCCGTAGTTGAGTGCACCCTGAATTTGCGAGTTTCCACCAGAATTAGATGAGCCTGACACTTAGACGGCACGCACAATGGGATTAAAACCTCGATATATTTCGCAGAGCTAGCACCATTAATGTATGTTAGAATGGTAATCCAATCAAATACTTTCTTCCATGATTGAGTGCACCCCCGATTTTCAAGTCGCCGCCAGAATTAAATGTGCCTGACATTTAGATGGCGTGCCCACAGGGATTCAAACTTCGATATCTTTCGTCACCGCTAATATCTGTCAGAATGGTCACCCAATCAAATACTTCCTTCCCGTGGTTGAGTGCAACCCGCATTTGCGAGAGTGAAAAATTAAGGCGAATTCAAAAAGGTTTTTATCGGTTAAAGCTGATCGACTAGATTTTCCGTTTGATATATTTAGACCAAGTAGAATGGGTACACGCATTTGCTTGGAGTGAGAGTGGAAAACTATTTAGGACAATCAATCTCAGTACACCAGAATGGAAATCAAACGCCGATCACTCTGTCATCGACAGTCTTGTATAACATGATAGTGACGCCTTAGACCATGCGACCATCGATGCACAAATACTAAAAATTATTATAAAATGCATTCCCAGTCATTTTAATCTACTAGTCGAACAAATTGAACTATGGTTAAAAAGGGGCCCAATTTTAGAAAACACATGAGAAATGTCTAGATATAAAATATGTTGATTAATCATATAGCCTAGCTTATTTATCATATAAATAAATTAAAATTGATCTTTGTGTGTTTATGGTGTCTCTTTTTGTCTGTACACAATTGAACTTCTAAACCTAACAAGTACAAAGTGGAAACATGGCTTACATATGTTTGAGGAGCCTGTGGGGGTTCATCCATTACATTTAAAATAAATTGCATCTATTGTGAGAGTGACGTATTAATCTACGTGAGCAGCGGTTATTTTATATCAGTGTAGTTTACTATTTGATACTGTATTCATCTGTTTTTGTCTAACTGGCCCAACAAGGAATAATACCTATTTAAAACCCAAGGAGAGATTACAGGAGATTATTTACATTCCTCTGTTTTTATATTTATTTATTTAGCACCGCATCTTACTACACTTTCGGCTTATACGCCTAGTTAATATTTATGATAATATATAAGGAATGAGGAAATTTGAATTTAGAGGTGGTGCACCCGCATTGGCCTGGAGGGAAAGTGGAAAATCACTAGGGAAACCACCCTCATTTTACTTCTCTGGGATTGAACACTGATATATCCCTGTTAGAACGGTCATCCAATAAAACGCTTCCTGTGGCTGAGTGCACCCCACATTTGCGAGAGTGAAAATAAGGTGAAATCAAAAATTAGTTATTATTGCCAACCAGATTTTCGGATTATATAGTTAGACCAGGTAGAATGTGTATCAGCATTTGATGAGGGAAAACCCTACAAGAATGTCTCCAAAGTTTTTTTGGGGGTAAATTTTCATAAATCATTTCCCACTTCCAACTCTGGAAAATTGAGTTACATTCCCTTAGTAAATCTAATTTATTCAGCCTTACATGTTTCTTTTGATAAATATTAGACATGTAGAACGATGGTATGTATATATTGTAAACGGACATTATAATTTTAATAAATATTCAGAGTAAGCTTAACAAATCTACGCCATAGTATTCAATTTAAAGGATATATTATAGATTCCTTCATCAGCGTCGGGCGTATTTAGGGATTTTTTCTAATAGGCCTTCCATTCTTCCTCCGTGAAAATGTGGGTACACTTCCTCTAATTTTGGCATGAGACCCTTTGAATATTTCTGAAAAAAAATTTCGTTTCACATAATTATGACATCATATTTATTAAATTAATCTTGCTACCCCCTCCCAACCTTAACCTCGCCAACATTGGTATATATTGGTATGGCGGATACCTACATCCCCACATGCTGACGGTAGATACCACACAACCAATTTTAGTAGACTTTTGTGAGGGTTAGCGGCCCCTAACTCATGATTATAAATCACTGTGAGAATTCTATATGTAGAGAGAGGCCCCTGATTGTACATAATCAAAGCTGTGTTAATGCTCTCTAGTTGTAACATAACCATAATGAGCAATGACTTCACAGGGAAAAACCCATAACCATATAAATGGGGGGAGGGTTGAGACATCATTTACGGTCGAGATCTATTCCTGTCTTGATTTGTCTTCTCGAGCCACCAAACTGGCGCCAGTCATCAGGGTTGCGACAGAGCGATGACGTCATCTGGAAAACCCATTGCCACATAGAAAAGGGAAAGGGGAGGGTTTACAGGTTCAATGACCTCATGTACTAGCTCACGGTTTCAAGCTCACAACCTATTCCTGTCATGACTTGTCAAGTTGAGCCATCAAACTGGCGCCAATTATGAGTCATCAGGTTTGCGACAGAACGATGGCGTCATCGGGTAAACCCATTGCTACATAGACGGTAGAGAGGGGGAGATTTTCCAGGGTCATTGATATCCAAACTAAACCTCCGACGAGGACCCCCTAAAGGTTTTTAAGCTACAATATACCCAAGATCAGAGGCCTATAATATTATAACCACCGATACTCATCGGGACGGAACATTTTCGCCGGACGTGGACCCAGATCCATGAGTGCCATTCTGGGTACTCGGGCACCCGACAAAACCAGTACCAGCCCTTACATGACAGCCTGCCTTGGGTAACTTGAGAAAAAACCTCCACTGGGACCGGATGGAGAAAGGAGTTGGCTCCTCCTAGTTATTACCTTATCACGAAGAAGTCAGGAGCTCAACCTCCTAACAGTCTTCTCCTCAAACCTTCATTCCTTCTTCCACAGGACTTTCTCATCTTTCCCCAAACTTGGCTGCCACCCCTTCAGCACCATTCTCGAGATCAACTGCCCGGGGTTGCCCATCGTGTGGGCCAGATTCGTACGACTGAGTACCGTGACCACATTTTGCCAGGGTCAATGACTTCATGTACTAGCTCATGGTTTCAAAGTCATGGTTCCAAGGTTGTGATCTATTCCTGTTTTGAATTTCTTGTCGTGCCGCCAAACTGGCACCAGGTATGAGTCATCACAAAAATCCATTGCGACATCGTTCAAAGTCATGTGCTCTATTCATGTCTCTACTTGTATTGTATAGCTGCCAAACTGGCGCCAGGTGTGAGTCAGCAGGGTTGCGACAGAGCGATGACGTCATTGGCTAAACCCATTGCTACATATAAGGGGGAGAGTGGGGGAAGGTTGCGACATCATTCAAGGTAATGATCTATTACTGTCTCGAATTGTCTTGTCGAGCCGCCAAACCAGCGCCAGGAGTGAGTCAATATTGTTGTGACAAATCGATGACGTCATCGGTAAAAACCATTGCCACAGAGAAGGGGAGGGTTGCCATGGTCAATGACTTCATGTACTAGCCCACGGTTTCAAGGTCACAATCCTGGTACGCCGTAAATGCTACTACCCTCTGTAGCAAAGATCACGGAATGTAAAAAATAGCGCTGCAGAACATAATTGTAATATACTTAATTTGTAGAATTGACACTGTTAAATCTATCTATAAATATTGGATTTAGAACTCATTTAAGAAATTTTGCTTATTTATCTCCGACGTAGGCAATGTTTGATTTTAAGATAAAAAACTACTCATCCAATCAATGAGTTTTCACCAATAATAAATACCTAAATTATGATTATAATAATAATAAGCATTCATTTCCAGAGTAGCAAAGTTTTTCATTTGTTTAGTAGGCCATAAGAGTCATTACCAGTATTTTTTCCGTGATTTTACTATTATGATAAATAGGGCTAAGTTTTTATATTAATAAAATTATAAGTATAAGGGAAGGTGTAAACACCATACAAATAAAGACAAATATTTTACTAAGCCCTATAAATATTATAAGTGTTAAAAGATTTGTCATATTTTTTTATAGACCACAATAGGTAAGCACCCTGGAGGGGTCTGGTGTGTGAGGGGATGGGGACAAAATTGATCTCACAATAAATCTCTGCTTAGCAAAACAAGTAAAATAAAATTAATAAATACGCTGATAAAGTGTAGGTTAAATTATAAAAAAACAGGGCCTACGTTATCATCCTACATTTATCGCTAACAGAATACAATTAGAAAATTTAACATACATTACAATTGTTTTATATAAAATACATTCTCAACTTTATTGAAATTCATGAGAAATTTTGTTGTTATCTTTAAAATATACAGAGTTCTTACAGCTACTGTACCATAATGATTCTAAATGTAAATTGTTACACGTGAAAGATTGGCATTAAATTAAATACAAGTTGATGGTTATGCCTAAACATAATAATGATCCCAATAGGATTGAGCTCAACTCTATATAAGTATTTTTATATAGTATATCTATATCTATATAGTATATCTATAGATAGATTTTATTTCGAAATCAACTTTATTTGAATCACGGTGACATTCACAAGGTTTATTCACTTCACAATGACCAGCTAGGCTTTCCACTCCCAATTTTCAGATCCTAGTCCATCACTAAATATACAGTAAGTAGACAGAAATGATTTAATATGTTAAACCCTTTACTCTGTATATCAATCAAAGCACAAACAGAAGAACTTTTAGTTTTTATAAATGAATATTTATCCATTCCATTAATATTAGCAAAACTAGCCGAACGTATAAGTGTATACACTAGAGTAGACAATGCCATATAGTTTAGATTATCATATCCCCACATGAAAAGACAATTAGCTACTAACCATCGATGTTGATATTATGATGTATGAAGATTGTCGAAAGGATATGTTGATTTGAAAGATGTGATCGGCGTTATATTAGTACTCATCATAGCTGTCATACGTATAATGAGGAAACACTCAGTGTGATCTGTATGTTGAAGTCCTTCAAAGTCTAGGAAAATAAGAGATCCGATATTGAGCCGTGTCTGTGTACGGCTCCCGTAACTTGTGTAATAGTTTCGTACTTTAAGAACTTCTTCATACTCGACTTCACTAGCGCTGTCTAGACAACCCACCTTGCAGCCTCTTGTTCATGCGTGCTTGATTGCACACAAGGTTTCCACTTGTAATGAGAATGGACTAGTTACTAGTATCTTGACCAGGAAGGTCGTGTTTTCTCTCGTCGGAGGGTGGGTTGGTCAACGAATGTCATATACCAGGAGAGTGGCGTGTTTTGCGCTAGACTTGTGATAGTTAGGCTTGCCAGACCTCCCAGTTTGACCGGGACAGTCCCGGTTTTCAGACAAAGTCCCGGTGTCCCGGCCGGTTTACTTCACGTCCCGGTAAAAATTTAAAAAAATTAACTGTGAAGGATTATTTAGGATAAATACTTTTCGTTTATTTCACTGTACTGTATGAAAAGTGAAAACTGTGGAAGAGTGATGGTCTACTAATAACATTGTCATCGTATCGTCTTATCTCGCCGTCCCACTCTCCGGGCGAGTCCATTATTGGGCACTAAGGGGTGTAGCTTTAGTACCAGAAGAGATTTCCCTGCACGCTACACCCCCTCGCGTGTAATAACGTTAAACTCGCCCACCTTGGCGCTAGCCGCTTGCGATTTAGATAAGTCAGTCAGTTGTCAGTCCCCGTCAGCGGTGCCTGTTGTGTTAGTGCGTAGCGCTGTTTTATTTATGTTTTAAGTGAAAGTTTATGCGTTCTCTGTTAAAAAGCCAAAACGGTCGTGTAAATTCACCGAGGATTTACAGAAGGAATTCCCTTTTTTGAAGAAGGTAAGCACTGGTACTGGTAATCAACATTCAAGACGATAGAGTTAAATGTTCACATTGTATTCTGAGTTTTCGGTTGCTCACGGTGGTCGATCCGATATAAAAGATCATTTGCAGTCGAGTAAACACAAAAAGGGTTTAGCATGTGCTGCTAGCTCATAAAAACTGACCAGTTTTTTTAAGACTGCGAGTTCTAATGAAATAACTTAGACATAGCAGCGAAAGAGGTGACATTTGCTTACCACACAGCAAACCATAGCCTAAGTTTCAATTCGACTTCTTGTTCATCAATAGTAATTTCTAAGTTTTTTGAACCTAAATTCTCACTCGGAAAAACTAAGTATGAGGCAATAGTTTTAAATGTCATAGCTCCTTTAGCTCAAGAAGAGCTTAAAAAAGACTTGAGCAAGTCAAACTACGTATCTGTATGTATGGATGCATCAAACAGAAAGGATATAAAACTTGTGCCAATTGTTGTGCGCTACTTTAATCCTAAATCAGGTGTGCAAGTAAAGTTGTTAGATTTCCAATCTGTGGCGGGTGAAACATCTGAAATTCTTACAAATCACTTATGCTCTGTCCTGTTGTAAAACGATTTGAACAACAAAGTAGTTGGCTTTTGTGGAGATAACTGAAACACTAACTTCGGTGGTGTGAAAAGAGCAGGGAAAAACAATGTTTTCCATCGACTCAAGAATAGCCTAGGACGGGAAATCAATGGTAATCGGATGTGGAGCACACATTGTGCACAACTGTGTGCAAACTGCAGTAGACAGTCTCCCAATCGATATTGAGGCCTTACTGGTGAAGATTTTAAATACTTCCACATATACACAGTCCGTGTAACTAAACTGAAAAGAATTTTGTGAATATGCCGAGATACAGTACCGTAAACTAATTCAACACGGGAACACCCGGTTTCTATTAATTATGCCCACTCTGGAAAGAATTTTACAGATTTTTGAGGTCTGAAAGCGTTTTTTTTAGACCAAGAATTGTGCCCTTCAACAATAAAATAGTTGTTTACTGATTCAAAGGGCGAGCTCTACTTGTTGTTTGTCCACGGACAGCTTGCACTGTTTAACAAGGCCATCCTAGAAATGGAAAAAGATAACAATACAGCTTTTGAGGTTGCTGAAGCTCATAAAGATCTCAAAAGAAACCTGACAGAAAGAAAGGCCTCAAACTTTATCCCTATGGGCGCAAAGAACATCTACAGGAATCTATATGAGCAAGTCCGTAACAAAGGGAAAGTAGAATTTGAATGGCTTTTATGAAAGATGCATTGCATACTTGGACCTCTGGGAGAATAGTTTTGGAAACGTTAAACAGTTGTCATGGGTCAATCTGACCAAAACAAATGCTGTTGATTGGGAAAACGCCGAAACTTCTGCTGAAATTATTAATAGCAGTCTTGATGTACCCGATATGAAAATAAACAATGATCAGTTGTTTGACGAACTTGTTCTTGCTAAGGCGTATTTACAGTCAAATTGGGAACAGTGGAAGCAAGAAGAAACTACCAGAGATGTGATTATTTCAAGTAAAGAAAAATGGCTCAGGCTGTTTGGTCACTTCAAGGAGAATCACATAGAAGCCCCCAATCTGATCAAGATTGTTGAGTATGCCTTCTGCTTACCTGGGACATCAGCACCATTTGAGAGAGTATTTTCGTTGCTGAACAACGCATGGATTGAAGATAGGGTTTAATGAAAAAATCTACGGTTCAAGGCTTGATGACATGTAAAATTAATATCGGAGTATCTTGTGAAGATTTTTACAACAAGATTAAAACCAAAAAAGACTTTCTAAAAAAAGTCCTAGCCAATGAAAAGTACATGTAAATATAGTTCAAATTTTTATTCCTCATTTAAAGTGTTTCTTCTTACTTAAGTAACTTATATATAATTATTAACATGTAATAAATAAAATGTTTAAATTTCGGCATTCCGGTGTCCCGGTTGAACATTTCAGAAATCTGGCAAGCCTAGTGATAGTTTATCTGTCTCTGTTCACTTCAATGTAACAGTGTTTCTTGATAATGATTCGTGTGTTTGGTTTACTCTCTAATGTGGCGCTGATATTTGGCGATCATATTAAGTCGGTTGTAGGGCACACGTGGGAGTAACAATGAGGCTTGCGCCTTCTTCAATTTGACGATTGATTGTACCCAGATCAACCAGAACTTAGATTCATGAAGCAATGAAATAATTCTAAATTCATACTTATCAGAATTATGTTATCCACTGTCCTAGAACAAATTACATTTCTAAGACTTTGGTGACAGTTGTGACTAGTTCAGAGTCTAGGACTCTCTTTAAAATATTACTGATCTGAACAGGTGGGGTATTTGGTGAATATCCATAGTTGGATGGGACCTGGTATAGAAGAGTGCCAAAATTTGGTGAGGGCAATGTGCTGTGTAGTACGATGAGGGTAGCAGGAAGACCACAGATTAGGTTTAAGCACATTGTTTACGCTAACGCTTCTTATTTTCTATAGTAGCACTCCTTTAAACTGGTTTGGTCTTCTTTGCACGACGTTTAGGTTCAGCAACAATAGTCTCTATAAATGGAGGAGTGACTCCGGCATCCGCCTTGTCTTGACTGTTCCAGAAACATAATATTTGATCGAAATCACGCTACGTCCGGACTGAAAAAAAAAATGGCATACCGAGTCTATTCAAGCAGGGTTGATGTTTCACCTTCCAGTCATGCTGTGTAGAGGTGGGTACGTTTGAATACTTGTAAAATTCCCATGAGCGAAAGGGTAGGTCGATTATTAATCCCTTTTTGGTTAAATTACGCAGGTTAATACGATTGATATAATCAGTCTGATGTTCTATAAAAGTAAAGATATTTTACTTAGCTCAATTTAAGAAGGTGTCTCTATAACAGGAGGGTTGATTTTGTAGAGCATTGCTATTTTAGGTCGATCGAACAAGTATTAGCGTTTGTTTAGTATCAATCAGTATTCGGGAATAGTCTATAACAAATCCTAATATGAGGAGTAAAGGATGTATATGTCAAATATACCAGGTTCAGTAGGCACATAATGCTTTATATTGTCTCCATCCTGCGTTTACAAAGTATATCTATTTACCATTCCGTATCACGTTTGAGATGTAATCGTAGATATATGGTATCGTTAATAAAGTTGACAGTATCTCCCCATCTGTCCACTTTTCACAAAGAGAGAAGATCTACTACTAGTTTCATGACCGCAAGGCAAATTATATTATTCGGTGTTCATACTAACTTAAAGCCAGAGGGAGTCATGCCAAATTCATGTAGAATATGAATAGGTTCTCTATTGATATAAGCTTTACGGCCAAGACTGCGTTCTACTTGAATAACGTTCAAATGTAGAGTGTTTCCTTCAACCTGGCAATATGACTACGTCGAGGCCAACCAGAGTAATAAAAGTATTAGGTTGGATAAAGTGGATATCCTTCGAACACGTGATATATCTCTTTAAAATGGTTGGAATAGCAATGGTTAGTGACTCATATTTTTTACACTCCACCCAATGCGTACTCTTACCACTATCCTTATTGAGATTAATGATGGTACACTCTATCTTCCATGGAGGGTAGTATATAAAGTATCTCTAGCGAAAACACCTCTAAAGTATGGAATATTCAAAGATATAACATAACTGTACAGATTTGTTTTCGGTAAGGGGTCGTTTAGGAAGTACTTCATCAGTTTTTTAGTACGAAGATACATCCCTTTACCCATAGTGATTGCCTCATATTTTCGATTATGCCCTTGAGACTCGCTAAATTGTTTATTGTTTGCCCTTGTATTATTGACAGCATATAGATTTTATCAGAACTTCCTGCAGCTGCACCTGGGGCAGCTATCAGAGGATGTATGGATATAAATCCTCCTTTTCTGTTCTTCTTCATCGTATGAGGACGAGTAGTGAGACGTTTATTCATTCGTTGCTTATGACATCTTCCTTTCACTAGTCTTGATCCCATCTTGACATTAGCCTTCATAGCGTTAGTCACAGCCATGTTACAGCTTTCTCACTCAACTTTTAATCAGACGCAACGACTCAAGTCTAGGATTTCTTAGTAAGCTAACGTTCGGCGTTATATTTTCCTGCAAGATTTTTAACTTGAAAGTATGAAATATTGTGATCTTTACAGTAGTGATCTAAAGCGTTAACAACTGGATTACCCAGCTGAAAATGTTTCTCTAACTTTGTACCTGAACCACAGTACTGATAACCTGGTATATGAACCTTGGATGGTAATTATTAAGGGTTTTACTCAAGACTACACTATCTTTAATAATTATTCACGTCATAATATGCAATTAAGGATTTTAAATAATCATGGTTAGTATATACTCTTACTAGTTATCACGCAGCTCATGAAACTAAAGTGTTCTATACCCTTGAGCAATTACGAGCATGATATAAGCAAGACACTCACTAAGAGACATGGTATGTTGTTGTATTGCATTATATGTGCACCTTCAAATTATGGTAGGACAAATGCCACGATCAGCCTGGTGGATTAACCGAATGGATTAAGATTCAAGGACGTAAACTTCTACTCTTAATCAATGTACCAGCATTAGTACCAACGTATATCTAAATCTGACGTTCAGAGGTAGTGCCAGCCTTAGATTCTTTCAGAATAGTTGACACGAACCTCAGACATGTGTATGATGACCATGTATTACAAAAATGACATTTCAGAAGTTTAAGATATTGTCTTCGTAAATCTGGAAGAAGAAACATTAGTTTTTGATGCCAAGTAAAGATTACGATCTTGATATAGGACGGTAAAGGAGCGGGTTTGATATATTTTCTTATCTATTTAATACAAGTAAGTTTCCAATTGCGGATACGCTGTTATATCCTCCATATCAAAATTTGGCCATAGAGTATACAGTAGTAGACTCAATTACGAATCTGACTTTAACTCAAGGATATTTCTATGTAGGATCTAGACGTCATGTCCACATTGAATTAGTTTTAGCTTATGGCATCTTTGAGTGGGAGAGATATAATTATTATCTAGTTCGTTCACCTGTGTTTGTAAATTCTTAGCCGCTCTGGTGGCACAGAACGTTGCTGATGTGATGATAGTGATTATGGAGGTCTGGAGCCAGTAGGGATCCTAAACCTATCTTAAGGCTAATTAATCAAAACATAGTGTTCGTAGGAATAATTCCTCTTTCAGGAAAATTACCCATGATACCAGCCGAAAATCGAACCCGGGACCCCTAGGTGTATAGCCAGGTGAACTGACCACTATACCATGGGTCCGGTTTTCACATTGATAAATCGGTTGGAAGGAAGGATTCCTGTAACAATGCTTACGTCGATACTAAAGATATTATTATCATTATATTTTATAGGCCCGTCGACACAGTGAGGTCATTAGGGCTTATACTAAAGATAGTATTCAAAGTAATGAACATATAATTTCCCTTAACAGTGTTAAAGATACAGTCTCGAAAAGTATTAATGCTCTAGTTGATAAAATGGAGAAGTATAGGACCATGTCTGCAAACTCTGCAAGGCTTGGAAGAGGTATGGAATGTATGTTCTGCAGAAAGAAGATCCAGCCTTACTCGATTTTTTGAGTCAAAGCTGATGGTGTAAGAAGATTCTGTTGCTCAACAGCAGACGGTTTATACTGGCATAATTGATATTATAAGAAGATACGTCTTATCTGCCAAAGTTATTAATAACTATAGATATAACGATGCTAAGGCAATAGCCCTACACAATATTGGGGACCGAAATTACTCTCCGGTGCTGCAGCTAAACTTAATGTGGACGTGATTTCTGGCAGAGGTTTCTTATACATATACTTGGATTCTTAGCTTAACAGTAAGGATTCCAAGCAATTATAATTTACTTTGATATTTGGGACTGACTATTGATTCAGGAAATCAGGTGTAGTTTCATCGTTAGTCATGAACATTAATAAAGTGATTTGTCTAGTGAGCCTTAGTCCTATCAGAGACATTTTGAGGTTTCAGAAGGTGACGCAGCATATTTCATGATGGAGATAAGTTCGGCAGTACCGCTAACGTTGCACGTATACTCCATTCATGGTAGGAATTACTCTCTGAAACGCCTTTTTTACATTATCAAACTATATCATAGATTTCTGGTAGGGTAAAAGGCCTTTAAGAAAACAATTCCTACGATGAACAGAATTTATATCCATGTTTTACCTATGTATAAATATATTAATGGTTTATTCATTATTCTAGATATTCATTGGTTGTACCTAGAATATAGGGGTTTCTGAAGATATCATCAAGGCGAATAAGATTATTAAATGAAAGTTGAAACAGTTACGGGATTCCCGTCATGAGTTAGAGGCTGTCTCCAATTAAGCCTTTAAACCTATCACGGAACCAATAAGATGAGCCGTAAAGATGGTGGTAGACAGATTAGAAACTGTTAAGATGATGAATACAAGATCTGGACTTGAAACGCTTCAAGATGTTGAAATTGAGGAGGAAACACTACCTCCAAGAATGTTTAACAACAACTTGTTAGGTAATTTCCTTCGCACGCCACGTGTTTTTTGGTTTTTCAGATAGTACTTATAGCACAGATAGCGCTATGATGGACGCATACCCATTTTGGGGATATTCGTATCCTGTTTGATGGGTGATGGACTGTGCTTCTGAATAATATCATTATTCCTTTGACTCGAGGATTATAGGAAAAACTATTCACCAAGAGACTTTTGCATTACAATGAGGAGGATTTTGAAATATACAAATCTATGCTTAAAGAGACAAAAGCTAATCGATTAAGGAATGTAGCTTAAGCACGTCACACGTTGGACCAAAGTATCCACTAATAATTAAACCCTTTTCTTAAATATGAGGTTGAGCTTGGGGGATAAGGCCTGTTCAAGATATAGAGATGAAGAGTAGTCGATTATACCTAATGCGATGATCTTGATGATTATCAATTGGTTGCAACCATTGCACGCCTCATCCCAAGCAGGTCACTCATCGCATGAAAACGAGATCATTTTGATCTTTGAAAATTTATGGGAGGCCGGCATTATTCTATAAATATTTATGTCATAACTATTATTTCCATAATCATGTCTGTCAAGGAGGAGATTGCGCGTGAACTTCATGGACCTACGTGACTTCGTTTTGCTAGAATACGTGTTAGTGTACGTGAACCGAATGAATCAATCTAGGCTGATCTGGTTGAGACGATACCATACTCTAGGTTACAAGTACATTCTTACAGTTATTGATGTATACTTTAAACGATATTGGTTTGTTCCTGTAAAGGCTAAGAATGGAAAGAACGTTACCGAAGCTATTGTGCACATCCTTCATCAAAAGACTGCAAATAGCTTCGTAGGAGTCCAACATCTTCAGACAAGAGTGGAACCCAGTTTTATAATGTTGACTTCAAAGCATTCATGAAAAGGAAGAGGATTAATAATTAATCTCCATGTTGCTTTGTCAGGGCTAGTGTCGTAGAGCAATTCTATCGGACGCGAAAGTGCATTATGTATATTTACGGTTAAGTATAGTATCGATAGATATAATTGATTCTTTACTTTATGAGTATAATTGGACCGTAAAATCGACTATTAATATGAGAGTAATAGCCTTTACAGTTTACATACTGTTTACTTACGTTTCAAAACGATCAGCATTGCATCAAACAAGTTTAAACTTGGTGTCATCATCTGCTTCAGCAAGCATAAGGATGTTTTTGCTGAGGAATATACAGAAAGCCCAACAGTAGAATTGTTCAAGATAAGTAAGGTCATAAGACGATTCCTCGAACGTTCCTGCTTGAAGGGTAAACATATCCTTGGAAGATTCTACACTCAGGAGCTAGGAGAAAAACATTGCATCTGGATGTCTACCTTTTGTAAAACGCTCTGGAGATAAGGCTTGATTTAAATAAATTGGGTTAGACTTTTCACACAAGTCATGGATTGATGTGGTGAATAATGTATAATATTTTTGAATACATTTCTTTAAAATGTATGTTCTTTTATCGTGGTAGCAGATTAATCCTCTAAGATAACGAGCAAAGTACCTTTAAAACGTATACACTAACTTGAGAAGGTGTATTCAGTATGCGTCTGCATTATCTTCAAGTATGTGAAATGTAACGTTAATGCAGTATTAAAGAGTAAGTATTTAAGAGGTTGGCTATAGATAAAGGGAACTTACCACTATGGGATCGAGTGGTCTTGAATGAATAATGTAACACTCTACTCGCTTATGATCCATACATACCACAGGTTTTCATGAGGTTTGGTGAGGTTTGTTGAAATATTGTGAAACAATGTGAAATTTAGCAAAGTCTTGTGAAGTCTGATGAAGTTTTGTGAAATTTATTGATATTGGCTAATTATAGTGAAATCTGTCAATGTCTGGTGAATTCTGGTGAAATCTATTGGAGTATGGTTAAGTATTTTGAAGTGTTATGAAGTCTGGCAAGTCTAGAGAAGTCAGATGAAGTCTAGGAAAGTTTAGTGAAGTATGGTAAATTTCGTGAAGTATGGTGAAGTACGAGAAAGGCTGTTGAAGTCTGGTAAAGTTTGACCAAGTCTGGTGAAGTTTGGAAAATTCTGGTGAGATCTGCTGAAGTCTGTCGAAGTTTTGTAAAGTGTTGCAAAGTATATTGAAGTCTGGTAAGGTCTGATTATATCTTTTGAAGTATGGTGAAGCTTTGTGAATTACTGTGAATTACTGTGAATTTAAGTGATATATTATTATTATTATTAGCACCGCGTCTTACTACCCGTTCGGGTTATACGCACTTACGCTAATGTGTTATGGTAGGGTGATTGTGAGATGAAATGGAGGACCTACAGTTTAACGTGGAATCCGAACCACGGTGGAGGCCTGGAATTCCTCACATTCACAAGTTTTGATTAATACACGTCTTGTCAGAGGTGAAGGAAGGGCTTGGCAATCAGATAAATCTGTGGCGGGACCGAGGATTGAACCCCGGACCATCAGCACAGAAGTCTGACACCTTACCCCTAGACCACCAGGTCACCCTTTAAGTGATATAGAATGGACAGATACTTGAGAGGACTCCTTTAACCATTTAGACAAGTATATTTTCAATATTATGGAATGAAACAAGGGATGACTCCTATCTTGAATGGTTAGTTACTGATACTTATACCTATGATGGTACCACTCATGTAGATGTGGGGGAAGTTTTTTGTTAGACATGTAGCTGAATCAGTGTTCGGGATGTGTGATAGGGGTGGAGAGGACCGATCCTGTGCAAGATAAAACCTGTGTCAGTCTTCAGCTCGCTGGTAAAAAAACACACAATATAGTCTGGATTTTAATGGGGAGTTGTATAACAATAAGAGGGTCTACACTCTACAGCATCATCTCAAGGTCTATATAATTAACGAGTATAATTATACATCACCCTTAACCATTAAGTTATTAGCCACAAATGTTAAGGATGGAAGTCTTAATATACCCTTTACCCACATTCCAAAATGACATCCTACGCCATTCAAGCATATATGTTAGTATCATAATGTTTTGCTAAGAGATGCACGAAAAACTGTCCGGGATACTTAAGGTCAGTTGGAGGAAACCTATAACTTTATACTTAATGAGGTAAACCTTCCCTGTGAATAATCTAAACTTAGGCGTTTCACGGTACAAATTTGTAAGGTTGTTGATACGATTCCTCAACGCTCTGTATTATCAACGATAGGTGAAGGTGTGATGTATAAAATGTGATCAAATGTGCTTTAATTATTATGTGCCTATAATTATGCATGATATGTGAATGATTAATGAAATATGATCAAGTGTCTATTAGGTATGATGTATGAATAATGATGAAATGTAATTTAAATATTATGCATGATACGATCAATAAACTATGATTGAATGTTATATATGAATGTTTTGTAGCTCTAATCAATTTAGAATGGTTAAATGTTTTATAAGTAATGTTTAAAGCCCTAGAATAGGTAGGTGAGTGGTAAAGCTTGACAAGAGGAAATTACAGATAAAGTGTGTACATTTTCAAGGGTTTACAAGAGTAAGTCTGGTCGAGAATACCTCGTAAATATCTGGGTTTGTATACGGTCAACATTAGGTGGAGAGTCACATTGGCATACCTATCGGGACCTGTTCCAAGGCGTGGAGAAGATCATTTCTCCTATGAGAAGGTGTGATTGCTTTCTATAAAATATTAATGGGGGTGAGAAGTTTCATAAATTATGCATCCGCATTATTTTCAATCATGAAAGGGTAACATTTAATATATTATTAGAGATTAAGGATGATCCTTGTAATAATTAAAAATATGAGAATTTACCATTATGGGCTAACTAAAGTATTTGACAGGTGCATCGCTAGCAGGCTGGCTGTTACGTGTCACACCCCTCAGTGAGGGGAAGGAAGGGAAAGGGAAAAGGTTAGAAAGTGTAAGGTTTATTTTGGGTACAAGTCATTTTACTACACCCTAGGATTCATTCTATAGTCCTATAATATATATTTAAATTATTTATACTTTTATTCATCGTAGGTTCTTATTCCTCAAAGATGATAAGTAAATGAAAATAGGGGTTAGAAAGTATGCGTAAGGATCACTGGAGTAGGTCAGAAGAGGTTTTAGCTTTAAGTGATTTTGATTAAATATTTAAAGTATATATTATTTTATTTGTTTTATTCCATTAGTCCTCTAAGCTGATGAGTAAATGTAAGTTATGATTTTAATGTAAGCCAATGATGAATTTGATTGTCTTCAAGTGATTAATGATTACATTTATTTAAAATCTAGGCTATTTCATTATATCTTAATGAATAAGTAGTTCCCGGGTTGAAAAACAGAAAAATGGAAAGAAAATAATATAAGCGTATTTGATTAAATACTAAAGTGAGAAAGTTAATAGTTACGGTCAACGTCTGTCTTCAACTATGTATGGAGGGATGCTGTGAGAAAGTGGTATGGAATGGTGGCTGGTCTCTACACGGCTCCACTCAATACTTGCACTCTAGGGGGTTGCCCACAGCCATCTCTTCTTGTAGCGTTTAATGCTATTAAGCTACAAAAAAGAAACTAAGTCCACAACTAAACAAGAACGAAACAAAACAAGTGTAGGCTTACCACCGCCCGATTATACTGTGTTGTGGCATCACGTCTCCAACCACACCTCCGCGCACTATAAACTGTGTTCTAAGACTAACTGAGTCGAGCTGGAGGCACCAGGCGTCGCTGGGAATGCCGGGAAAATGTGTGACGTATGTGCTAGAAAGAAACTCATGTTCTGTGGAAAGTTTTGGTCTAGGTGCTTCTCCATCATTCCCTTGCCTTCGAGTCGCTCTCTCTCTCTCTGTCATGTGATGTCTTTTCCTTTGTTTTTGCTTCCCCCTCATCCTCTCTCTGAGCGAGTAAACGAGCGTATATATTGACGTGAGAGCTCAAGAACGTCACTCTTGTCTTGATTTACTCCGAGAACACATCTAGGTGTTCAGTATTAGAAAAGGTAAAAATTCCCTTTCGGACTATGTATTGCAAAATTATATTTCGGCCTAAACTTTATTTTTAAAATCTACTAATCAGTTAGAATGGAACTTAGAATTTTTTATGGTTGTTTGGCAAGCGTAGAGACCGTCTTTTGGGTCGCGTTCAGTAAATTGCTGTTATGAAATGAAACGAAATGATAACCTTTTTAAAATGTAAAATTTACGGTCTGTTCGACTTGAGAACATTTATTGTCAAACTCTAATACTTTAAGGTTTTTCTTTGTTGTTGAGATAGATAGAAAACTTAGACTTGGGAACGTTTATTGCCAAACACTAATACTCTAAAGTCTTTTCTTTGTTGTTGTACGAGACGTCTATTCTTTTGAGACAGATTGAAAACTTAAAGGATTATAAAAAGTTTAAAATATATTTATCCCCTTTTGGATAATTTATGTAATTATCAAACTTTAACTTTCTAATGTTAAATCTTTGTTACTATACAAGTTGAAAGTTTTAAATATATTTATCCCCTTTGGATAATTTATGTAATTATCAAACTTTGACCTTTTTAATATTGTATTAAGTTGAGAAGCCTAATTTATATTTTTTGAAAACTTAAATCATTGTTGAATGTTTACTATATATATTTTTATTCACCTTTGGCGACATATTGTGATATCAAATTTTAATGACTTTTGCAGGCTTTACCTATTGTTATCAAATTTGAGGCATCGGCGTTATAATGGATAGCAAGTTTTTGGATTGTTAACTAATTCTAATAATATTTCATATATATTTCTTTTTCCCTTTTGGGATCATATCCTAATATCATATTCATATATAAATAAAATAATCAAAGATATTGAAGCCTTTTCTTGTGTCGTAATGTTGACCTCTGAGAATTTCATCTAACTCCTTTTTTATGAGAAAATCTGTTGAGTGGCTTCGGGATGACAGAACACAATGAACCATTATGGCCCATTTGTTTTGTATAGTCCTTCGGCTCCTCTGCAAATTTTTGTTTCCTTTATTTTTACTTGTATATTGTTGCACACCAACCTTAGTTTCTGGGGTAAATTAAGGAGGTGCGCTACATTTTCTGCGCCACTCTGCTCTTTCAGAGTGATCCTGATAAGGACTTAATCCTGATGCTATTTTGTCTTTGGATATTATTTACTCTTGTGTCTAATAGAAACAATATTTTTTTCATGAACTCATCTCCTGCCATGGACTCCGCCACTGGTACAAGTCAAATCACTTCTAGATCCGAGATCTACGGTCTCAAAGCGGAAGAACTCATGGCTGAGCTCGACCTTAGGAATATCCTGCACCCTCCCGGCGCCACCGTAGGCCAGTTGCGAGCTCTCCTATCTCAACAGTTTAGTAAGTCCAGCGTTCCTCTTGTTATTGATTCCGGCTCTGCTATGAGTAAAGTCCCCTCGCAACAGCCGATTGAAAATCAAGTAGTAGAAAATAAACAGGATAAGGGAGAAGTAACCCCCCCTTTAATTACAAGTTTGCCACAGTACCCCCCCACCTCTAAAGTTAACTATAATGTGGTAAGGGACTGTTTGAAGGATGTTGTCACTTGTGATGGCCAGTCTAGTTCCGATTTATTTCACTTTCTTCTAGCCATAGATAGAATTAATAAATTAAAATTGGTAGGAGATCCTGAATTTTTGACGTTATGTATTGGGAAGACATCTGGTTTCTTGACTCACGTTATTTCTCAGGGCATTCAGTTAGGTCTCCCCTGGATTACGGTTAGAGATAGGGCTTTAGAATCCTTGGTAAATAAAAGAGAAAGAGAAAGGCTTAACAACATGTTCGTGCGCCGCTTTCAACTTCCCAACGAGTCCTTCAGACTGTATATTCTAGCCATTTCGGAAGCGGCGGGTATTTTGAATTTGAACCTTTCAGAAAAGGAAGTGGTAGAGTTAATTCTTGAAAATGTATCCCCCTTAACTCGTAGGCATTTTGTCTTCGCTTACAAACCCAGCACTCTTTCTGAGTTATATGACCTTGCCTCTAATATTGAGGGGTCGCTGCAAGCGGAGAAGGAGTATTTGGAGACCCATCCGGCTTGTAATTATAATAGGCCTACTTCTATGGGAGATTTACCCTCCCTTTCCCCCGCTGTGCCTAGACAGTTTAGGCCCTCACCTCAGTCAAAACAGGGAAACTCCTCCAACTTTAGGAGCAAGCCCAGTGCCCTCCCTGATTTATCGAATGTTAGATGTTTTCGATGCCGTCAACTTGGGCATTATCAACACCAGTGTCAGTCGGGAAACTCTTAGCGCGTAGTGTTAGTGGAGGTCTCGCTGCGCGTCAGAGTAGGAAGAGTTACCTCCCCTCCCCCCCGGTGGTTCAAATTTCTATTGGGTCATGTTCTGGGTATGCCTTGTTGGATACAGGATCTTGTGGGTCCTTTATTAGTGTTGAATTACTTGAGAAAATTAAGGGAAAAAATTATTATAAATTAGTAGATATTGAACAGAAACTGTTTGTAGTGGGAAACGGTAGCTTGTTGAGTGTTGATAAAAAGGTAGTGCTGCCCATAAAGATAGGTGGTTTTTCATGGAAGCGAACCATGTTTTGTGTGCCCTCTATTCCCTATGAGGTCATCTTGGGGAATGATTTCTTATGGCAGACGGGAGCTACCTTGAACCTATCACGTAGAGAGCTGTGTTTTGATTTTTCTCCTAGAGTTAGGATCCCCATGTGTAACATTTCTACTATTCCCTCCCTTTACTGTCAGAGTAGCTATGAGGAAGCCGTCCTTAAGGTTATTGCTAAGTTCCCTGACGTCATCACCACAAGGTTAGGGAAATGTGATGTTATGCCTTATAGGATTGTTATGGAAGATGATATCCCCGTTAGATCCGGACCCTATTCTTGTGCCCCCCCAAAATGGAGATTTTTCGACAGATTATCTATGATCTTGAGGCCAAAGGTGTAATCCGCCCCTCTATATTCCCCTATGCCAGTCCGGCGTTCATTATCCCGAAGAAAGGGGAAGGGTAGAGGTTAATTGTTGATTACCGCAAAGTAAACAAAAAGATCCAATTCGACCCCTATCCTATGCCGAGCATAGAATCTGCGTTCCAACACTTGGGTAGAGCTAAGGTGTTTAGCGTAATTGACTTGAATGCTAGCTTCCTTCAATGTTCGCTTACTGAATCTTCAAAAAAGTACACTGCGTTTGTAAAACCCTGGCAGCAATACGAGTTCAACCGAGTACCCCTTGGCTGTAGTATTGGAGGTCAAGCGCTGAGTCGCGTTCTCGACCACGTACTCTCAGATCTTAAATATAAGTATGTATTTAATTACCTTGACGACATCTGCGTCTATAGTGACAGCATTGAGGACCATGTTGACCATCTGGAAACTGTGCTAGGTCGCTTGCGTAATGTAGGTTTAACCGTGAACCCGGATAAGGTCGTATGGGCTAAGCCCTCTATCAAGTATTTGGGATATGTGATCTCTTCAGGGAATTTGCTTGTTGATCCCGAGAGGATTAGGCCCATTATTGATTATCCCCCCCCTAAGAATCTCAAAGGTGTCATGAGGTTCATTGGCATGTGCGCCTATTACTCTAGATTTATTCCCATGTTTTCTGATATTGCCGCACCACTTAACTCCTTAAAGAAAAAGGGGGCTGTGTTTTGTTGGGGTGAAGCCCAATCCCGAGCCTTTAAGGATTTAAAGCAGAAGCTTATCTCTCCTGAGGTGTTACGTATGCCGGATTTTTCGCTCCCTTTCCTTCTTCATGTTGATGGGTCATCTGTTGCTCTGGGGGCTGTTTTGTCCCAGAGGTCGCCAGAGGGCGTCCGACCGGTGGCCTTCGCTAGTCGAACGCTCACTGACGCTGAACGGAGATACAGCTCCTATGAAAAGGAATGCCTTTCCTGTATCTTCGGGGTCGAGCGGTTTGCCGACTACCTGGAGCAAAGGGAGTTTGAGCTCTATACTGACAATATGGCTCTTGCTTGGATGTGGCGACATCCCAAACAACTTGGAAAGATTGGCAGATGGGTGTACAGATTATCACGTTTTAAGTTCTCCACACATCACATTGCGGGTAAACACAACGTGACCGCCGATGCGTTGTCACGCATGGCAGAAGACCTTGACCCTATAGGTTCTGAGGAGATTGGAGATAGCAGCCTTGTCATACATTCTATTCCCGAATCTTTTGTGTCTATTAAAGATCATCAAGATAATGATCCATGGTGTAGGGACATTCAGGAAAGACTCCAGAGAGGTGAGAAAGTGGGATCCTTTGAAATATTTAAAGGTTTGTTAGTTGTTTGTAACAATATAGGAAAAGGGAGAAAGATTGTGGTTCCCCTTGCCATCCGCTCCATGTTGTTGAAATATTTTCACAACTCCACCTTCGGAGGTCACTTGGGAGTATCGAAAACCGTCCGCAAAATTTCACAAGAGTTTTTTTGGCCCGGGCTTTATAATGATGTGAAATCATGGGTTAGCCGGTGTGACGATTGTCAGAAGGCTAAACCTGCGCAGAACTCCCGCGTTGGGCTACATTCGGCCGATGTCGCTCAACGTCCTTGGGAGAAGGTCTTTGTGGATTATATTGGCCCAATTACTCGATCTTCACAGGGAAACTCTTGTATCCTGGTGCTTATTGATGCGTTTTCTAAGTTTGTCTTCTTGATTCCCCTTCGCGACATGAAAGCGACCACTACTGTAAACGCGTTGTGTAAGCGTTTATGGACCTTCTTTGGGGCCCCTCGGGCCATAGTCAGTGATAATGGCCCATGTTTTAGGTCGGCCATCTTTAGGGACATGTGTTTTGGGTGGGGGATCCGCCACATCACCACGAGCCCCTACCACCCTGGGCCCAATCAGGTTGAGCGGTTCAATAGGAACCTTGTGACTGCCCTTACTATCTTCCACCATCATTCTCAGAGTAAGTGGGACCAAGAGTTAGAGTTCCTTAACCTCGCTTTTAACTCCGCGTACCACGACGCTATTGGGTCCTCCCCGGCATCTATTTTTTTGGGTAGAGAATTGAACCACCCCCTTTTAGCTATTTGGGACATCCATCCCATGGTTGATGAGAGTAATGATGTTTCCCATGCGGAGAAATGCAGGCTAGCTCTAGATAATTTGAGGAGAGCTCAGCGTAGGGTAGCTGCAGGATATAATCGAGGTAGGATCCCTGTCCCCTTTGTGGTAGGTGATAGCGTCCTATGCAAGGAATTTCCACAGAGCTCCGCCATTGAGAGAACATCCGCAAAATTGTGCCAAAAGTGGAGTGGTCCATAGCAGATTGAGGTTTTTCTCACCCCCGTCTCGGTCCGTCTGAAGAACCCAGAGGACAACAGTGTGTCTAGGAGAGCTCATGTGAGCCACTTGAAAATGATTCCTGCTAACGGGACAAGAGTCACTCGGTAGTGACTGCGTAGTCACCTCGGTAACTAGATAGTCACTGCCGAGTTTAGTATTGTAAGTTTAGTATTGTAAGTTTAGTATTGTAAGTTTAGTATTGTAAGTTTTTGTGTTTGTCTCTTGCGCGTGCTTCGAAGCACGCAAACGCAAATTCAGTGTAAGTTAGGTGCATATTGTGATATTCTTTTGTAAGGTTAAGAACGGTTAGGATATATTGGATAGGTTTAAGTGAAGATTTTAACTTTCACCAAAACATTATGTATAAAGTTATGAACTTTCTTTTGGGAAGAAAACTTGTGCATGGACAGTGATACGAAATGCGGTGACATTATGTGGAGATGTGACTTTCTGTATTGACTATTAGTGAGAATGGAAACTGCTTGTCTTTTGGTTTCTGTTGTATTCAGCTCGGAGAGAACCCCGCTCCTGGTTCTGCCACTCCCTTTCCCCACTTTGATGTTGAGAAGCACGAGAAACATGAGGTGATAGATCTTCAACTTAGACGAGCTAACTCATGGAGGCCATACACCGCTTTTCCCTCACCGGAGAATTCGTCGTGGAAGAGGAGGTGTGATGGAATTGGCCTACAAATGAGACGGCCGAACTACCAACGCCGGCCCGCCCTGGAGACGCCCAGCAGCCGTCCCCCATCTGTCTAGGGGGCGAGATTTGTAGCGTTTAATGCTATTAAGCTACAAAAAAGAAACTAAGTCCACAACTAAACAAGAACGAAACAAAACAAGTGTAGGCTTACCACCGCCCGATTATACTGTGTTGTGGCATCACGTCTCCAACCACACCTCCGCGCACTATAAACTGTGTTCTAAGACTAACTGAGTCGAGCTGGAGGCACCAGGCGTCGCTGGGAATGCCGGGAAAATGTGTGACGTATGTGCTAGAAAGAAACTCATGTTCTGTGGAAAGTTTTGGTCTAGGTGCTTCTCCATCATTCCCTTGCCTTCGAGTCGCTCTCTCTCTCTCTGTCATGTGATGTCTTTTCCTTTGTTTTTGCTTCCCCCTCATCCTCTCTCTGAGCGAGTAAACGAGCGTATATATTGACGTGAGAGCTCAAGAACGTCACTCTTGTCTTGATTTACTCCGAGAACACATCTAGGTGTTCAGTATTAGAAAAGGTAAAAATTCCCTTTCGGACTATGTATTGCAAAATTATATTTCGGCCTAAACTTTATTTTTAAAATCTACTAATCAGTTAGAATGGAACTTAGAATTTTTTATGGTTGTTTGGCAAGCGTAGAGACCGTCTTTTGGGTCGCGTTCAGTAAATTGCTGTTATGAAATGAAACGAAATGATAACCTTTTTAAAATGTAAAATTTACGGTCTGTTCGACTTGAGAACATTTATTGTCAAACTCTAATACTTTAAGGTTTTTCTTTGTTGTTGAGATAGATAGAAAACTTAGACTTGGGAACGTTTATTGCCAAACACTAATACTCTAAAGTCTTTTCTTTGTTGTTGTACGAGACGTCTATTCTTTTGAGACAGATTGAAAACTTAAAGGATTATAAAAAGTTTAAAATATATTTATCCCCTTTTGGATAATTTATGTAATTATCAAACTTTAACTTTCTAATGTTAAATCTTTGTTACTATACAAGTTGAAAGTTTTAAATATATTTATCCCCTTTGGATAATTTATGTAATTATCAAACTTTGACCTTTTTAATATTGTATTAAGTTGAGAAGCCTAATTTATATTTTTTGAAAACTTAAATCATTGTTAAATGTTTACTATATATATTTTTTTATTCACCTTTGGCAACATATTGTGATATCAAATTTTAATGACTTTTGCAGGCTTTACCTATTGTTATCAAATTTGAGGCATCGGCGTTATAATGGATAGCAAGTTTTTGGATTGTTAACTAATTCTAATAATATTTCATATATATTTCTTTTTCCCTTTTGGGATCATATCCTAATATCTTATTCATATATAAATAAAATAATCAAAGATATTGAAGCCTTTTCTTGTGTCGTAATGTTGACCTCTGAGAATTTCATCTAACTCCTTTTTTATGAGAAAATCTGTTGAGTGGCTTCGGGATGACAGAACACAATGAACCATTATGGCCCATTTGTTTTGTATAGTCCTTCGGCTCCTCTGCAAATTTATGTTCCTTTATTTTTACTTGGATATTGTTGCACACCAACCTTAGTTTCTGGGGTAAATTAAGGAGGTGCGCTACATTCTGATAATGAAAAAGGGTATGGAGTGAAAAGGTGGGGACTCTTTCCAGGAAGGACACCACCATGGTATTCTTTGGTACTGGCACCCACCCTACCACCAAAGAACAATATAATTAAACGCTTTATCACCGTAGGTCAACGCTTAACAATGGTGTCAAAGGCTTAGGTCATCGTAACCCTTTTTTTTCTACTTATCACATTTTCAATTTCAATGTATACAAACTAGACAAGTGTACCCAGTCTAGCTTCGTATCAGTCATCCTTTTAATTTGCAACTCCAAAGAAGTTTGCAAATTGCCAGATTCCACTTTTGTTTAAAACACTTGAAATCTACGTCATCGTGTAGAACTAGTGATTTCGGAAATATGGCCTCAATTTATTACTTCAAAGAAAGCTCACTACTTTTTTATTTGTGACATTGACACGAAGGATTAATATAATTTTGTTGCAGTTTAGTTAAAGTTAGAAAGCTTTGATTTTATTTTGGTTTAATTTCAATTTATATTGGTTTAATTTCAATCATTAAAAATATAACCAGTTTTCGTGTGAGTTTTATAGATGTTTAGATCACGATATTACTTTTTCTATCTATCCAAAATAAAGACTAAGCAGCGTTTTGAATATATTTGAATTGGGTACATTATTTGTGTGAATAGTTTTAACTATGATGTTAACGGGTCATGTTTGATTAACCATTAGTAGTTCTAGTAGTTCATGATTAGTAAATAAAAATAAGTTTCCCAAAAATTGAATTATTTTGGCATTATTTTTACTATTAAATTTAATAAATGTTTTATACACATAGCTATTCCTAAGAAATGACTTAATTTTCATTTTAATAAGAGGAGCCAGCTAAGATTAACAGAAGCTGAGATCTTAAAGTACTAAGCAATGATGATTTGCTTCAATTTTATAATGCATACTTTATTATTTAAAAGCAAAGAATTAATTCAGGAGAGCCATCATAATATGCCTTTTTACTTTCTCTCTATCTTACAGGTAGATAAAGTATAGTGATCGTCAAAAAAATCGAACTCGAGATTTTGATGAATTTTGACGTTTCATGACTTCCTGAATCCGAAAAAGTGGTTTTTGAATTTCCGTCTGTCTGTCTGTCTGTCTGTCTGTCTGTACCTCCAACTAGAGCCTAAACTATTTTACCGATTGAGCTGAAACTTGATATCTAGATTTTTCATAGGGTTGCCCCGAGGGGTTTTTGGAATTGGATATCTACCCCTAAAATTAAGGGTAGTTTACTGGAGGGAAAAAAGAAAAAAAAGTCGATTTTCTCAAAATCGGCTCTAACGATTTTGATTAAATTTCATTTATGAACATTAATAAATATTCCAAACAAAATGGCTACTCTCAATATTTCGGCAAAATGGCTTTAAGGGCTCCGGTCTGATGCGTAAATTAATATTTTTTATAATAGCTCCGAAACTATTTGAGATATGAAATTACTTAGCATTACAAATATGTATATATATTTATAATACAAATATTTTATTCGAAACATATTTTTATAAAATCAATAATTTTCAATTTATACGCAATTATATATATATTTTTAGCTTTTTGGACATTAAAGCTTAAGTATTGCGATCGTAAAAAAAACTAACCTGAAATGTTGATGGATTTCGACGTCTCTTGACCCCCCGAACCCTAAAAAGTAGTCTTTGCAATGCCGTCTGTCTGTGTGTCTATTAAAACTTAAAATTAAGGGTAGTTTACTGAAGGGCAAAAAGAGAAAAAGTCGATTTTCTCAAAATCGGCTCAAACGATTTTGATTAAATTTTATTTATGAACATTAATAAATATTACAAACAAAATGGCTACCCTCAATATTCCGGCAAAATGGCTTTAAGGGCTCCGGTCTGATGCGTAAATTAATATTTTTTATAATAGCTCCGAAACTATTTGAGATATGAAATTACTTAGCATTACAAATATGTATATATATTTATAATACAAATATTTTATTCGAAACATATTTTTATAAAATCAATAATTTTCAATTTATACGCAATTATATATATATTTTTAGCTTTTTGGACATTAAAGCTTAAGTATTGCGATCGTAAAAAAAACTAACCTGAAATGTTGATAGATTTCGACGTCTCATGACCCCCCGAACCCTAAAAAATAGTCTTTGCAATGCCGTCTGTCTGTGTGTCTATTAAAACTTAAAATTAAGGGTAGTTTACTGAAGGGCAAAAAGAGAAAAAGTCGATTTTCTCAAAATCGGCTCCAACGATTTTGATTAAATTTCATTTATAAACATTAATAAATATTCCAAACAAAATGGCTACCCTCAATATTTCGGCAAAATGGCTTTAAGGGCTCCGGTCTGATGCGTCAATTAACATTTTTTAAAATAGCTCCGAAACTATTTGAGATATGAAATTACTTAGCATCACAAATATGTATATATATTTATACTACAGATATTTTATCCGAAACATATTTTTATAAAATCAATAACTTTCAATCTATACGCAATTATATGAATTTTTTTAACTTTTTGGACATTTAAGTTTAAGTATTGCAACCGTAAAAAAAAAACTAACCTGAAATGTTGATGTATATCGACGTCTCATGACCCCCCGAACCCTAAAAAATAGTCTTTGCAATGCCGTCTGTCTGTGTGTCTATAAAAACTTAAAATTAAGGGTAGTTTACTGAAGGGCGAAAAGAGAAAAATTTGGTTTTATCAAAATCCGATCAAACGATTTTGATTAAAATTCGTATCTAGGCGTTGATTAAGATTATAAATAAACTGGCTATTTTCATTTTCCTATGAAAATGATTTTTAGGGTACATTACAGAAGCGTTAATTTCCGTATCTCCACAACTATTGGAGAAACTAAACAACTTATCATTGCAAAATTGTAGGACTATTAGAAATAAAAAACTTTTATTTGACATATATTTTTATAAAAGCAACAGTTTCTGAGATATTTGCAAATATATTAATACAATTTTGTGATCTTTAGTTGTAAACATATACTACTTAAGTCTTAACGCAATAATTCTCCAATGCCATAGAGTAATTAAATATAAGTATCTAAAAAAGTATGTTTTTTTCCTTAAATCTCTTAGGAGAAATGTTTGCATAGCAATGATCTATCTCCATTTTAGACTCAATAGTCAATATTTACATTTTTTATTGGTCAAAATGTATAAATGAATAATTAAATATCAATGCGATGACTTGAAGATCTGCAACACTTTATAAAATGTTAAAATTTTAACCAGAAATCGAAATTTTAATACGAAGTGTTGACCCTTGTGGAAGACATTAAACTGTTTGAAATGCTCTTAGGTGGACAAAGATGCGCCTCTTTTCTCATTGATTCTATATCATTGTATATTATTTTATGCGTGTTCTTATGTGGAGTGGTGATGATACAATGTACATTATTCCGTTCAGAAATCTTACGAGTTTATAGAAAGAGAGAGAAAGTCTGTGCGGTGCCCCGTACCATTTATTTCCAATGTAGTTATATAGCAGGACAATAAGGGCTCCTTTTATTATATTCAATCTAAAATGAAACGTTTATTTTTTACATCTGCATCATGGACTTTATGGAATGTTATAAATACAAATTTGCTGTGTAGTAATATATGGTGTAGCGCCGAGTCAGCGTTGAAAGCTCCTGGGTTTGAGATTAATTCTCGCCCTCGTGGTGACTTACCTCACTCGGCCGGAACAAAAGGCTTCCTTCCTGTGAGACGTTCCTTGTCCGGTAGTCCTGAAAAAGTGCCTTTTCGTGGTGGCCCCTGGGTATTGTTCAGAGGGTTTACCCAATGTATGGCTAAATATCTTTCAAGGTCGTTTATATGGGAGTGACCGGGAGGGAGGGGGGCTCATATGACTCACCCACCACAATCCAAGTGGTTAGTAGCTAGTTTATTCCGGGAAAGATGGTTGGTTAGGCCACCTCCATTCCTAAGGCTAGGCGCCTGCATGACCTCCGAGGGCCCAAACGGGGGGAATCAGGTAAAAGCCCTTTCAAGTTGATTCCTGAGATAGAATTTTGACTCTCGGTTGGGCAACCTAGGTTTAAACTCTCCAAGCAGAGTGACTCCTAGTTTGTGTGATAGATCCCTGACATGAGCTTTCCAGCACACACGAAAGGAGGACCCAACGCCTCCATCAATGGAATCTGGCCAAGGCATGGGGGGGTTTTCCTAGATGTCCAGTGAAGACAGGGATTGGTGTCAGGCACGGGCTCATCAGTCCTTAAATTGCCCGCTGTGTGCGTTTACATGCGTGGCTACGCTCGGAGGACTCAGCCACGATGGGCTAGAAGAACCTTGGGAAAGGTATCTGTTCCCCAGATACTGGTGGCTGCCGGGATCTATTCAAGGAGTAGATTTCCACTCTTAAAAGTCTCTTGCTTACATTAGGTGGTTGTCTAGTAATGTGGAGGCGCCCTTACTGTGCAGTTATATAATTTTTCAATCCAAAACTTTGTTAATGCATTTCATGTTCATTACACTATTATTGTTATCAGCTAAAGAAAAACTAATTTTACTTATTCTTCCACTTCAAACGACTTTAGAAATAAGTTTTAAATTTACTAAAATAAGTTTAGTCTACTCTAATTTAAATTTTATCGATAGAAATTATGAAATCAGAGCCATAATATACTTACAAATAACACATTTTTGGACCGAGGGACTCTTATGCTTGACTTAGTTGTTAAGATAGTTATTACTGTCTATGTATATTTAATTTATATACTTTGTTCATAATTTTTCAGATACCGTTACATCAATGTTGTCTGGTTTTGCTGTGACTGGCTGGCCATGAGCAATAGTTGCTATAATCCATTTATTTACGGTATATACAATGTAAGTCTAAAATGATAATGAATAAACAAATATAAGTATATAGGCATACTAAACTACCGTTTTAGTTTGCAATAACAGATATATTAAAAAAACTATGGCACAGCCACAATATCACTTAAGCTGTTTAAGTGACGTTTCCTTTAAGTAAGATAGTGCCAACAAATGAAATGGTTTACCATTGATTTAATTGTATTTTATGGATAAAATTTTAGCCCTATTTAATTGAAAACATAGCTTTTACACACTCAGGCATGAAAAGAAAGTCACCTGGTCATTAGCTGATATTTTACAAAAAATATGGAGCGTAAACCTAACGGGTGGTGAGACGCGGCGCTAAGTATTGTTTCAAAAGATACATTTTAATAATCACGATTCACCACCTAGAAAAATCTTTTGAATAATATTACAAAACACTCTCTATTAGCCAAGAATGAATGGAGCTAGATTGCCTATAGAATGCTCCCTTCCTCACTAGAGTAATTATAATATCTGTGTATAGCCTGAACAGGTAGTAATATGCGGTGGTAACAAAGAAATGATGGATATATATATATATAAGTAGGATATGATGTCTAAAATCACTGATAGATTGATACATACTGATACATTTTAACATTCATCTTTAGAGACTGCCTGCCATTAATCTAAATACTGATTCGATGAGACCATCAAACAATAATTTTTATGACAAAATTATATAATTTTTATTTATTTTCCCTTCTCCTTATTTTGATGGTAGTTTAGTTTGCAATGATGACTTTTTCGTTGTTTTGTTTTATGTCAAACCATAGTCAGGTCTTATTTATGATAAAGATGATATTGTGAAAATGTTGAGGTCTTATCTGTAAAAAGTTTTTTGGTATACATAAGACCTCAACATTTTCGCAAACTTTCTTATAATATGTATTCAACGGAATATCATCTTTATCATAAATAAGACCTGAAGATGATGTAAAATCAATAACACCGTAATCATAATAGAATACTAATCTACCATCAAATAAGGAGAAAGGAATAAAAATAAACAAGATATAATTTTGTCATTTATTACTCCTTACCCAATCATATGTGAACTACATTAATAATTTTTATGTTTTTCTTGATTCTTCATTAATTTACAGCTTGTTAATAAAATCAGACTTGTTCTAGCTCCGTGAAATAGAATGTTATATTATAGAGAGTAAACGATATAAAATGTTGAATTGATTTGAGTGTTTTAGGCGATGAAATTAATTATATTAATATTTTAGTTGGGTTGAGTTTAGTAATAATTTTTCTGAAAATATATTAAACCAGCTGCAAGTCACCATTGTTACCTGGGTGAAGCTTGTGTGTGTTTTTTTTTACTCATATGGACTAAAAGTTGGAATTTATCCTTGGAGAAGAGTTTCAACAGAAAACAAATTGCTACCTATATGCAACATCACAAACCAGTAATTCCGTAATTAAAGTCTTCAGGCGTGTACTGTGGAAATAAGTTAAATAATGCTCCTATTTCTGAAGAAATATTTTAACAAACATTTAAATAGTCAGCCATGTGCTGTTGCTTGCTATATAATATTTTAGTTACTAGGTTTACCAGGTCTTTCTATAGAGTCTGTGCTTTTTCCACACTAGATTCTCCTTTGTACATACATTCAATAAAACTTGGAACAGTCATGAAACCCTATAACATCTCTTTCATTTTCGTCCCAGTTATCTTCTTTTGTTTCCGTGCTAGAACAAGTTTTCACAGTCTCAACGGTTGCTTGATCCGAGGAAATTTAATTAATTATAACTTCATAGTCCGCTATCAAAATAATAGCTCGGGAAAAGATCCAGATTCTTAAAGTCATTAGCTCAAACCACAAATAAGGCTTATTTTCAGAGAATTAAAATGTCCGAATAGCATTTTTCTTGAAAATTTCAGTTTTTAGGTTCACTAAAACCGAATTTGACGGTTCATTTACCAACAAGATTTCTAACACATAGTGAAATGTATGTGGATCGAGATAACTGAATTAGGTTCACTATATCTTGATGCTCACTACAACCGTGTCCACTAAATCCAAAGTTGACTATAGTCTATGTATTCAATTTTATATTCGATAATATATATTTTTACATTAATGAATTTTTAAATTAGTACTCAAAAAATGTGTTTGTAATGTAATCTTATTATTTATTTTACCTGTTACTTGTTCAAGTACGACACATTATAATATCGTATACAGAGGATAATAATAATAATAATAATAATAATAATAATAATAATAATAATAATAATAATAATAATAATAATAATAATAATAATGACGAGTCTGGGCTATAACAATCTCTAGCTCAGTTTTTGTAAAGATTAGCTAATACTAATGCATCGTTGACCAGGGGAATGTTCTAATCGTACAACTTTTTTCGTGGAGGTTTTCTTACCATGTCCCGAGGAGATGAGGGGATGATGATAGTGAATATAACGGGGTGGAAACAAAGAAGATCTTAACCTACTTAGCCTTATTAAACAAACTCTGGTGACCATGTGACTTATTCCCCTTTCGAGAAAAATTACGCTAGTACCAGCCGGGAATTGACCCCGGGACCTTTAGGTAAACTGATCACTATACTACGAGGCCGGTTATACAGAGAATACAACAGTAACAATACAATGAAGGAAAACTCAAAGTCTACATTTAACAAAGCTACTCACAAAAAAAAAAGCAAATATTTTTAAAAATATTTAAAAATTACAATAAATCTGTACACAATTTTACAAGTAAGTACTCGTAATGTTCCACTATTTTTTATTTTTGTTTTAGTAAAAAGAAATTTTATCTCCTAGGAAAAATTCAAACGAGAATTCAAGAGACGTTTTCCATGTCATGAGAGGCTTCCATCTATTGAAGGTTCATACAACACAGATCTGGATAGGCCCCGTGAGATCCAAAGCCGAACATCTCTTCACTCTTCTGAAAATACATTCACCAAATCCTACACCTGCTCTTCTAAGCCGTTTGAAGGGATTCTAATCAAGAAAGTCAGCGGTAAATCCTTCGAATTTAACAACACCTATCGAAGTAGTGTTTCTTCGAGTGAATTGCCCCATTACGCTCGCTAACAGCAGCTTGATTGGAAGCTATGGCTTTTGAACATCCTCACAATTTGTATTTTACAACTCTGACCACTGAAATGAGTATAAAAGTAGGGAGTTAATTACCATTTATATATTATGGCTCTTGCTGTGTGTACTTCAAAGAAAGACGCTTCATAGTTTGAGTATTTGTTTCTTAAAAATAATATTTCCTAATAGATTTGAAAAATGTGTTTGGACAGAGAATAAAGCCTCGGTCTGGTCTACGAACTCTTGATATTCAGGGACTTGTCCAATTCTGAGACACATTCATACATATTATATTATTGCGGTTCAGATCTATGAGTTTACGCCACAACTACTTGAGCGCACTGAGAACATCTTAAGTAACATTTGGTAGGAGATTATAAGTGTTAGCAACAGACGTGTATGCCAAATATATAATTCATTTGATTAGTGAAACCTGAAGAATATTTTTTTTTTAAGTTTTATCCTAACTTAGGTGAAGTATTATAATGTAATAGGTCTACTTCTAGTAGAAGCAAAAGTACATTTTAGATAGGTGAACTTGAAAACATTTGTTAGTTTTATAAGCGTCATGACAGTATGGTAAATATTCAAACGCCACTATGATATATAGTGTATTTTATAACGTCTGACTGCGTTTGACATAAATTTAAGGATAAAAAAAAAGAAAATATTCAAATTGCAACTTTTATTCATACAGCACCACGGCCTCATTTAGTTTGCTAGTTTCTTTAGGAGTTTTACTTGTGGATTTATGCTAGTTTTAAGCAACTCGAGTGTTATTTAGTATGTTTTATAAATGTTGTTTCGTAGAAAAAGTACCCACAAATTTAAATTCTTTAAATTGTATCTACTTTGGATTTGACCGGTAAAAATAAACTATTTCTTCGAAAACATTTACCTGTCTCAAAACAAGATTTTAAAAATTGTAATCCCAAATCTTATTATTAGACTATTATTTATTTATTATTATTACTATCATTATTAATATTATTATCATCATTAATTTATTCAGTCATGGTCGAACTTAAACCTAAAAAAATTTAAAATTACAATATTCTGCTTACTTTTTCTTCTTATTAAATAGCAATGCTTATTGATGTTTAGTATTACTCTTTAATAATGTAATTTACTATTGTTTATAAAAACATCTTATTTTTTAGCAACCCCTTATCTGTATGCATCATTATTTAGCTATGATTGTTTATTTCAAATTGTATTAATGCTTACATGTCAAGTACTTGTCTATGTTTCACCTATCAGTGCTGGCCTTTTATAGGTCTTGTGACTGTTGGCCAAAACTATAATAAAGGAAATTGTATTTGAAATCACTATCGATAGTAAAATAAATTAAAAGTGAAATAATAATAATTATTATTGTTATATTGCATCTCTCTGATAAATTGAAAATCCTTGCAAGTGTAGCTTCATTCTTTGTGTCAAGCTCATTGCGCATTAAAAAAATATACTTTTGAGTACTTAGTTTCGATGAAAGTGAAAAAATAATTATAGATTATGCCTAATCATATCCTAAGGCATAATATATACTGGTGTGCATGGGCGCAGACTTGTAAAAAACATTGGGAGTGCTCTATAAAAAGGGGGGGAGGGGGGGGGAGTGGTATAGCATATGCCGTATTTTAAAAATAGCCAAAATTAAGGTGCAATTTGATAGTATCAATGTATGTATAAGCAAATAAAATTAAAATAAACGTAATAAAAGAAAACAAATATGCACAACACAAAAATAACACATACTATACGAGTACTACCACTAACCAAACTATAATGGAAACTTGTCGACAAATGCCATACTGTCGGTTCACGAGTGGCGAGTGCTACCAACATAATCACGCTTGCTTACATATCAGATGGCAGCACCTACCATTTGCTACGCTAGAAAATACTGTTCGCAGTGCAACCCTATATCCAAGCTAGAACTAGCACCGGTTTCAAAACAAGGCTGAAATATTGGGAGTGCTGAGCACCCCTGAACATATTTTCAAGGGTGCCTAGTATGCAAAGTCCGGAGTCGGCGCCTATGCTGGTGTGGATACTCTTTATTTCCAGTGAACAGACAGTGAGGCCAAAAAGCGCTAGTATCTGTGCATATTAGCACACACGCAGTTCAAATATTGTAGATATGTTTGAACCACAAAGCTTTAATTTTATTGTTTTAAGTAATGTGGAGACCAGAGAAAATAATTATTAACTTAAAAAAGTAATCTTATTTTGAATAAACACATCAACTACAATAATTGCTTGCTAATGAGTGTAAAACATTTAAAGTTGCTTGGTAATGCTAAATATACATATATTCTCTTTACATAAATTAGGTCTATACACTGGGGGAGGAGGTGGGAGAACTTCACATTGTATTAAATTCAAACTTGTAGAGATACTATTAGAAATAAATATATAAGAGCAGTGGTTTCCAAACTTTCGCAGGGTTTTACTTCAATTTTTGTTCCTGAGACCACCCCAACATTTTGATCCCCTACAAGTATTTTTTCACTGCACCCATGGCCAAATGAATTTAATTACAGTTGTTAGGTAGGTAAACTTTAGAATATATGTACCCTTATTTACTCGGAGGGAGAAGTGGAAACCATTTAAGAAATATCAACCCCTGTACACCCGGTCAAGATCTGAATCCCGACCTTCCTATCCCATAAAAACAACAAATGAGCGTGACGTTAAGCCCACGTGCCCACCGATACTTGTTTTAATTACTATACATTTCTTATATAATGACTATACGAATGTGACTAAGATGTTGCAAGAGAGAATAATCCATCCCAGTGGATATTTTGGATGTTATGGTATCAGCACAACCCGCTACAGTCAGCTAAGTCAGAGTTGTATAACACAAGCAGTTTTTATCATTTTAACTGATTACATTTCCATTAATTCAGATTTGCACCTTCCTATAGTCATTCTAGTTGATGAACAAAGTAAATATAAAGCTATAAGCTCAGCAAGTCTTGTTACCACACCCGAAGAACACCATGACCCCAAATAGGGTCGCGATCCATTGGCTGGAAACTACTGTAGTAGAGTTGGACGGCGGTAAGGCACTAGTCTTATCAACTATCTTAAGACATCTGAGGGAATTCGTATAGGGTGACATTTTGAATATTTTGTCTGTGTATTAAGACCAGTAAACGATACAAGGAAATTTAAAAATGAAGAGGAATAAGTTTTTTTTAATAGGCATACAACTGAAAATAAAGCATTGTAATATTACTAATATTGCAAAAAGTCTAAATGATTGCAAATTTGGTACATTTGGGTGATTTTTATTATAACTACTTACTATGAACTCAAAATAAGTCGCTTGAAATGCTTAGATAAGTTAAATAGTTATCCTAAGCTACCATAAAAGGAAATGCAAATAGCTTCAGTAGGCATTGAATTATTCACACATTTCTTCGGCTTCTGCGTCTTACCCCCTTTCCATAAAAAAATTCATTTTTACTATGGCCTTGATTGTATGCCCACCCCCTTCCCCACAAAAAAAGTTTATGGATGAACCATTGCACAAATCTGTTCACATAACTAAAGAATGCCATGGATATTACTTACATCACAACATTTAAACTCGATCAAAATATATTAATTTATATTTTCATATTTACGAAGGGTGTTGGGGGGACATCAGAGAACACATCCTACTAGTGGAAGCAAGGGAGTATAAAGGTGGGGTTGCGGGGTCTGTACCCTCCCCCGGGGCGGGGAAGTTTCCATACACAGGATGTTCGGAAACTCATAGCCCAAACTGCACTCATAGCTTGTTTGAAACAAAAGTAGCACAAAATCCCAATACACTTACATCCGGAAAGCTATGCTAATACCATTAAATTGTGTTCAAAGTTTCAGCGTACAACACCAGGACAGTAAAGCTGTCAAGCATGCCAGTACAACAGGTTGCATAGGAGTTAGGCGCGCGGCACTACACACTTCGACATCCTGGAACACGGCAGCAGAACATACCACAATAACTAGTAAACAACACACCAGTCCATATAGAAATGCGAATACGTTCTGAGGGTAATCAATGAAGGTCCTACATAACAGAAAGGGCTTGCCATTATTACATGTGGAGTTCCACTCGCCTAGCTCCTATGCAACTTGTTGTACACTCATGATTGACAGCTTTCCTCTCCCAGCACTGTACGGTGAAGCTTTGAACACAATTTAATGGTACTAGCATAGTTTGCAGGATGTAAGTGAATAGGGATTTTGTATTACATATGGTTCAAACAAGCTATATGTGTAGTTTGAGCTATGAGTTTTCGAACACCCTGTAACGTATACAACCTTTTATTGGTTAAAGGTATAGTAAGTTCTTTCTGGAGGACCCTTCCGCCCCCTCCACCCCAGAAAAATTAGCTTTCTACGCTCTTAAGTGGAAGAATGTTCAAGAATGTTCGTGTAAAATATATCATTAGGAAAGAAAAAGTATTTTATTTAGCACCGCATCTTACTTACCACCCCCTCGGTTAGTACGCATAAAAATACTAACCACGCAAATGTATTAGGAATAAGGCAGGTTGAACTTAAAGGAAGTGTAACCACATTTACGCAGAGGAATTTTTTTTTAAAATTGTAAAACCATTTAACAAAAACAGCTTTGGTCCACCAAACCAGAATTCGAGCCCCGATCATTCGAATTCCAGTCTATTGCAAAAGTGACGCTTTAGACCATTCGGCCACCGAAGAAATTAAAAGTATTTCAATCTTTAAAAATATTTTAATCCTTAACAAATATCATAAATAAAAATAAATGGTACGGCACACCGCACAGACTTTCTCTCTCTTTCTATAAACTCCTAAGATTTCTGAACGGAATAATGTACATTGTATCATCACCACTCCACATAAGAACACGCATAAAATAATATACAATGATATAGAATCAATGAGAAAAGAGGCGCATATTTGTCCACCTAAGAGCATTTCAAACAGTTTAATGTCTTCCACAAGGGTCAACACTTCGTATTAAAATTTCGATTTCTGGTTAAAATTATAACATTTTATAAGGTGTTGCAGATCTTCAAGTCATCGCATTGATATTTAATTATTCATTTATACATTTTGACCAATAAAAAATGTAAATATTGACTATTGAGTCTAAAATGGAGATAGATCATTGCTATGCAAACATTTCTCCTAAGAGATTTAAGGAAAAATAACATACTTTTTTAGATACTTATATTTAATTACTCTATGGCATTGGAGAATTATTGCGTTAAGACTTAAGTAGTATATGTTTACAACTAAAGCTCACAAAATTGTATTAATATATTTGCAAATATCTCAGAAACTGCTGCTTTTATAAAAATATATGTCAAATAAAAGTTTTTTATTTCTGATAGTCCTACAATTTTGCAATGATAAGTTGTTTAGTTTCTCCAATAGTTGTGGAGATACGGAAATTAACGCTTCTGTAAAGTACCCTAAAAATAATTTTCATAGGAAAATGAAAATAGCCAGTTTATTTATAATCTTAATCAACGCCTAGATACGAATTTTAATCAAAATCGTTTGAGCAGATTTTGAGAAAACCAAATTTTTCTCTTTTCGCCCTTCAGTAAACTACCCTTAATTTTAAGTTTTTATAGACACACAGACAGACGGCATTGCAAAGACTATTTTTTAGGGTTCGGGGGGTCATGAGACGTCGACATCCATCAACATTTCAGGTTAGTTTTTTTTTACGGTCGCAATACTTAAACTTTAATGTCCAAAAAGTTAAAAAAAATTCATATAATAGCGTATAGATTGAAAGTTATTGATTTTATAAAAATATGTTTCGAATAAAATATCTGTATTATAAATATATATACATATTTGTAATGCTAAGTAATTTCATATCTCAAATAGTTTCGGAGCTATTTAAAAAAATGTTAATTGACGCATCAGACCGGAGCCCTTAAAGCCATTTTGCCGAAATATTGAGGGTAGCCATTATGTTTGGAATATTTATTAATGTTTATAAATGAAATTTAATCAAAATCGTTAGAGCCGATTTTGAGAAAATCGACTTTTTCTCTTTTTGCCCTTCAGTAAACTACCCTTAATTTTAAGTTTTAATAGACACACAGACAGACGGCATTGCAAAGACTATTTTTTAGGGTTCGGGGGGTCATGAGACGTCGAAATCCATCAACATTTCAGGTTAGTTTTTTTTACGATCGCAATACTTAAGCTTTAAAGTCCAAAAAGCTAAAAATATATATTTAATTGCGTATAGATTAAAAATTATTGATTTTATAAAAATATGTTTCGAATAAAATATTTGTATTATAAATATATATACATATTTGTAATGCTAAGTAATTTCATATCTCAAATAGTTTCGGAGCTATTATAAAAAATGTTAATTTACGCATCAGACCGGAGCCCTTAAAGCGATTTTGCCGAAATATTGAGAGTAGCCATTTTGTTTGGAATATTTATTAATGTTCATAAATGAAATTTAATCAAAATCGTTAGAGCCGATTTTGAGAAAATCGACTTTTTCTGTTTTTTCCCTTCAGTAAACTACCCTTAATTTTAGGGGTAGATGTCCAATTCCAAAAACCCCTCGGGGCAACCCTATGAAAACCCAAGATATCAAGTTTCAGCTCAATCGGTAAAATAGTTTAGGCTCTAGTTGGAGGTACAGACAGACAGACAGACAGACGGAAATTCAAAAACCACTTTTTCGGATTCAGGAAGTCATGAAACGTCAAAATTCATCAAAATCTCGACTTCGATTTTTTTGACGATCACCATACTTTCTCTACCTGTAAGATAGAGAGAAAGTAAAAACTCATTTTAATTGTTCATTTAAAAATCAGCTGTTAGGTCAGGACAATAATTTTTATAATGAGAAGCTTGAATTAACTGGGACTAAAATACCTTGAGAAGAACATACAGTAGCCTCTTTTAATAGTATATCAAATAAAGGGAAGCGTACAAGATAAGTATAGCAGAGAAAACCAGAATGAAGTGATAGGGTATCAATAGACAATAGTGTGAGAGCACTCTATTGTTCTCGGAGACACGCAACACACACAGTTGCGGGAAAAATCAACTGAAGTTAACTTTAGTTCACCGCAACAATGGACATTTTAAAATGTTGACCACGTATGTTTATCATATTTCTACCGCTTAATTACCTCACGGAATCTGTACACACTTCGACATAAATATCAGGGAGAAGGCATGAACAAACAAGAAGATCGAAAGCAATATAAAAGTAAATATAACTTTAATAGTTGATAGTAATATTTGAGAACAAAAAAGAATAATAAACTTAGATAATATTTAATATGAAAGGTGACAACCTATCTTGACAATTTTATATTCATATATGTTGTATGGAATAACCTACCTAAAATTTAATAACATTTAATTTGTCATGGTATAATATTATAGGCGCTTTAGCCTTATTAGTAGGTATTCTAAGCAAAATAGTCACAAAATTTAAATAGTATAAACTAGAAGCTCATATCAATTTAGATTCACTAAATGTGCAATGCGCACATGGAAATTGAACGTACCACAACAAGAAATATATATTTACACTTCCCACGTAAAGACATTTAAACAACAAGATTAAACATATACATAAAGTTATCCATGGGAATAAATAACATCTAATATAATGAACTCAAAGCATTGACATAATTAATAATAAACTCAATATTAAGCTTCTCAATGAAGACAACGTGTATTTTAAAAATGGATGGTTGCCATTACGTTACATTAATATTTCTCCCAATACAATAAATTATTAAATTCAAATATGAACTTAAACTTGTCCTTCAAAAAACTAAATAGACGAACCTGGTGAACATATCTCGGTATAACAACATTTAGTTTAGATATTTAAATGTTTGCAATCTTTGACAGTAAAAAAAAAAAAAAAATCATATTACTAAAATCTTTGACAATTATAGATACATAATTATTCATTTTTCATGTTACGAGACTATTTGCAATTATATATAAAGAATTACTAATGTTTAATGTTAGGGGATTCTTTGACAATTATAAATAAAGAACTACTAATTTTTCATGTTAGGGGAATCTTTGACAACTATAGATAATGAATTAATACTTTTTCATATTACAAGAATTAAAGCTTTAGGCCTGAAGAGAATTTTGAAATATTAACAAATTATGTGTCGAAAATAAATGTTGTGCTTACATTTTTAACGAAAGGTGTAGCCCAGACACCAAGAGTGACGCTAAAGAAAATAAAGGAGAAAGAGTGACGCCACTCTAGCATAATTTTAATATACGGCTCACCCCAGCGAGAGAGGTGGAAAGTAAATTGGGAAAGAAAGTTAGAGGGAATTATGTAAGAGGGGGAACACCTGACGAAAGTTCTGCGCTTGTACAACCAGCCATGGCGAGACGTCACAGAACTTTTAGTCTCTCGAATAAGGAGAACATTCCAAGAAGTTCTGGGTCGTCCTTAAAATCTACGAAACTAGTCGCAGGTTTGATTAGCAGGCACACCCACTAGCGGCAGTTGTCTGAAACGTAGATACGTGACTCACTTCATCGCAGTGTTGCCAATTGTACGATCTGGATACTACTTTTGATATAATTTCACCACCTGTACAATTCAATTTTAGGATATTTTCTAAAAGTAATATCCGGTGGCCCTGCTATAAAGTAACAAGTTTTACATACATTTTTTTAATATGAAAATCTGTGGGTTTATCAATACAATGTCAGAAAGTAGTATCCTACCGGTAAAAATACAATCCATTTCGGGTCCATGTACTATCACTAGAGACTAAAGAGTTGGCAACACTGGTTCGCCGGTTTGTGTTGATGCGGCCGTCGTGTCTGGTTATGGTGCAAATACAATTCATAGCAGTCAGTTGGATAAAATGGGAGAGTTTAGGTGTGTTGAGTTTTATACCCGCTAATTTAGTCAACATTTTCTAGCAATATTTTCTTGCAGCTAATCATGACGCTACAGTATGTACACTAAAACAGAAAATCATCAAAATTGTGACTTGAGAATTTGTGTATATGCTAAACAAGAATTATAGTTTTCTCTATTTAGTGAATACTATTTATTGAAAATAAACAATGCTCATTCATATATTTTTTTAATCACCAAAATGTTTAACACAGTATTTGTAATTTTTGTTTTATGAATACGGCAAACTGTTATTAAACTTAGGTTAAATTGTGTTCGTCAGTTTTATTTTGCAATACTATTTGTATATAGAAATGTACATATTTACTAGTGTTTTTTCCAATAATTACGATCACAAAAAGGGACAATTTTTATCAATTCAAGTCTAACCGATTAATTAAGTATAACACTTGTGTTTTGACTGTAACAACAACTAGCACACAATAAAATTATTGTACTTGCTGAAAGCGATATTTTTTAAACTACTGGGCTGCATACACTAAGAATAAATGTTACACTAATAAAATTTAAATCACGTTATAGATTAAAGCAATAATATTTAACTTAAATAGAGAAAAGTATTAGTTCCCGGTACAAGTAACACATGAAGTTGTGTGGCCTTTGAAAATCACACTTTAGCAAGCTTACTTTGCTTGATTCCACGTGTGTATCTTGCATGGCCGTAGTCAGGGGTCTAGGAATTCAACCTAACCCCCCTCCCAAAAGTTGACAAAAAAGTTTTTTTTTACAATTTATGAATCAAACAAAACAACAAAATACGAGTATAATTATATAGCTTGTCACCATCATTATATTGTTTTATGTACATTTAAAAAAAATAGTTTGTCAAGGCCGTAGCAAGCCAATAATTTCAGGGGGGGGGGGTTGGTGGGCCCATCCCCCAATTGACGGAGGCTAGAAAAAATTATGAATAAAAAACAGTTCTAGAAGCTTTCTGAAATGTTTTTTATGGCAACACAATCCCTTAACTGCTGGAGGCTAGGACAAATTCTATATATTTAAACAACTCTAGAAGCTCTTTAAAGTGTTTTTTATGGTGGTATGATCCCCTAACTGCCGGAAGCTAGGAAAATTATATATATTTAAACAACTCTAGAAGCTCTTTAAAGTGTTTTTATGGTAACATGATCCTCTAACTGTCGGAGGCTAGGAAAATTCTATATATTTAAACAACTCTAGAAGCTCTTTAAAGTGTTTTTATGGTAGCATGATCCTCTAACTGTCGAAGGCTAGGAAAATTCTATATATTTAAACAACTCTAGAAGTCCTTTAAAGTGTTTTTTATCGTAACATGACCCCTAATTGCCGGACGCTAGGAGAAATCTATATATTTAAACACCTCTAGATGCCCTCTAAAGTGTTTTTTTATAGTACCATAGCCCCCTAATTGCTGAAGGTAAGAAAAAATTATTAATATTAAACACCTCTAGAAGCTATTTGAAATGCTTTTTTATGGCAACATAACACCATAACTGCCGAAGGCTAGAAACAATTCTAAGTAATAAACACCTCTATAAGTTCTCTGAAGTGTTTTTTTATGGTAACACAGCCCCCTAATTTGTACTTGTACACGGTACATTAATTTTGATATTGTTTGAACCATAAATAAAGCGATATATATTTTGTTCATAAAATTTCGGAGGGAGGGGGTGTTTGAAACCCGAACAGAACAAACCCCCCCCCCCTCCTCGACTACGGCTAAAGCCACAAGAACGATTTTTCCCGCTGCGTTGAAGCTGTTTTTGTTGCGCGAAAAATGGAAACCAAGAGTTTCAATGGTGGGATGCTATACGAGCGGCAAAATATCGCACGGCAGAGACACGTCACATTCGGTTTCAAGGTCATGTCGAGTTTGAATGCGCAGGGTTCCATTTTTCAGGTGATATATCCCGCCTCTCTACCTGCCACACGTGCGACAAAAACCGAGGGATGTTCCTCTACAAGGGATGTTCCTCTACAAGGGTTGTGCCTCCACGTTACAGACATCCGGATAACACATACTTCCCTGCATTTAGTCTATTACTGATTATAGGATGAGTCCACCACTCTCGGCGGCGATACCGTTGCCTACGTCGACGCACTACAATCAATGCTGTTGCAGCTACATATACATCACACAGCTTGGATTGGCAATTCATTTTACCTGGTAGGCCTATTATTAATAGGAACGATGTTTGCCAGAATGAGATGTAGAAAATACTGAAGAGAAGTCATGTGTGACAAGCGGTGTTTGTCGCTCTGTGTAGTATCTCTTGCTCTTTTTTTATAAAATTTTACAGCTGCGACTATGCTGCTTTTATCGCCCCGCCTAGCATCCCCTGTTCGACCTTTGTATCCGCGACTTTTGTAGCTTAGATCTGGGCGGGAAAAATCGTTCGTGTGGCCTTATCCTACGGCCTTGTTGTTTGTGATTGTGTTCATTAGTCCGGCAACAAATTTGGGTAGACTAAGACCAAATACTAACAAAGGAAAATGGGAATTAGGTTATTAGTGAATTTGGGGGACAACTGTGCCATTAGTAAGTCGTTGAGATTATGAAACAAAAACCCTTTCAATGGGAATGGGGCAGGGCCATCCACCATAGATTCCTTTGGTACCACTTATGCCATTATTTAAGAAGTGCTTAATATACATTTTCGAACTTGTTCCACTCATGTTTTAGGATAGTAACAACCAATATAAATGACAATGAGCCTCTGACAAGATTTTTTTTTACATCTTAATGACAATTAACATTCTAATAGAGCCCTTTGTGGTAGTCTAATCAGGTGAACAAGGGACCATATATTAAAAAAAAAGTTTATATTTTTAACATAGATATACCCATAAGACTTTAAAAAAACACAATCATTAGAGTTGGATATTCGAAACAATTGTATCTAAAATATTAAGCAGTGCCATCATCTACTGTTCGCTACATTTTGTTCAAAGCATAGATAAAACTTCTCAAATGGAGTAAATAGAAATCCTAATTTTATTTATTCCATTTGTCCATTTGACCCACCAAATTCAAAACATAATATAAGTCATTTGACTTTGGAAGGTTTTGTTAATGGACACTAAGTTACTAACCTTTCTCCTCTCTAAAAGATCGCTGTAGCAACCTAGTTTTCATATCTCAGCTCTTCGCCCCACGCCGTCAATATTTAGGGGGAAAAAATCTGTGATCTATTCTCTCTACTTAAAACTCTTTGTGTTCATTTATAAAATATATATTTTTTTAGCACCCGTTTTACCTGTTTACAGGCTATACACATTATATATTATATTTTGTTAAAACAATTTAGTTACCATTAAAATACAAACATATGAACTTACACTTCCTATTACGACTTTGGTAATAACGCTTGACAAGGTAACCATTTTATCTCAAAATTATATCCCAATAGGAACAGAGGATTAACATATTCTAGTAAAATCATTTTTTATGCATTTCTGGTATCACACTTATATATTCTTTAGAGTTCCTCAGAATAAACATTTAGTAGTCTATGAACTTAAAATAATTTATTTGATTACATAGTTTTGATGTTGTGTAGCTAAGAAAACACAAATATAGGAATATACCACGAACTCAAATTAATGTTAAATTAGTAGTTACTAATATTTTAGATTTTCTCAAACTTGTAAACATTTAAAATTCTGTTTTTTATTGTATTCTACCACGTTAAAATAATAATTATTTGAAAGTTTAACTTTTTTTTGTAGAAACTATACAGTGGGCTCGCCAGTAACCGAGCTCATCTGATTTAATTCAAACAAATTGTGCAACATTGGTCACATCCTCCAGCCGGTATTCAAACCTGTTATCATGAAAGGGGAATATTTTAATGTTCTTTGCCAGTAGGATGATGATTAAAATTTAAAATATTGACATCAATAAATTAACCGTAGTATGAACATGAATATAAACCAAGGAATTCTGATAGCCGCAATAATCAGCACAATTTTCACAGCTTGATGTAACCAATAGAGCCTGAAACCAGAAAAGTATTTCAGTTAAAATTATGGTAGTCTTTCTAATAATTTGAGTGGGTGTTTGTACAGTAAGCATAAAAACATGAAAGGAAATTATATATATAGTAAGGAATATATATATATTTATATATATAATAATAATAATAAGCACCACGTCTTACTACCCGTTCGGGTTATACGCTTAAGTACTAATTACGCTAATGGATTAGGAATTGGGAGGGTTGAATTTAAAGGGGTGAACCCGCAATTGCGTGGAGGGAGAGTGGAAAACCATTTAGTAAAAACCACCCCCAGTTCACCCGACCGAGATTCGAACCTCGATCTCCCCGTCCTCGGCGGTCGAGCTCAACACGACTGGCGCGCTAGCTAACTACGCCACCGAGGCGAGTTTTATATATATATAATATTATATTATATGTGTAATTCATATACACTGTGATATTTTTACTATACTTAATATTAATTAATATAATTATATATATATATATAAACTGAAAGAAGGCTGTCATTGCTCCTTTGTACAAAGGCAAAGCCTGTAATAGTGAATGTAAGAATTATAGGGTAGTTAGTTTGTTGAGTATTTCAGGCAAAGATTTTGGGAGAATCTTAAATGAGAGGATGGTAGAAAAAGCAGCGGAAAAGATTCGGGTGTGCAATGTGGTTTCATGCCAGGTAGAGGTTGCATGGATCAGAAATTTGCAATGTAACAAGTGATTGAGATAAGTATGGCAGTAAGGAAGGGTAGCCGGTGAGTTTACCGAATAGCAATTTTTCGAAAATCAATTTTCGAAAACCAATTTTTCGAAATAGCAATTTTTCGATCTAATAGTTTTTCAAAAACATCTTTTTCGAAAATCAATTGGGTAAAAATAAATTTTTCGGAAATAAATTTTTCGAAATGCAGTTTTTCGAAAATCAATTTTTCAATCTAGAAATTCTTCGAATGAGAAGTTTTTCGAAAACTTCTTTTTCGAAAATGAATTTACCTCAAATCTGTTTTTCAAAATAAATGTTTCAGAAAGGAGGTTTTCGAAAATAAATTTTTCGAACAACAAGTTCAAAGTATAATAAAATTCTAGCTTAGGTTAGGTTAGGTGTAATCCTCCCTATGGGGGGGGGGGGGGGTAGATGTAGGTGATTCTCAGTCCTCGATAAAATAGCTTCCGGAAAACTCGCAGTTCACTAAATTGATTTTCTGAAAAACAAACTTAATTTGCCATTCGCAAAATTGATTCTTCAAAAAATTGACTATTCGAAAAATCCATTTTCGATTATTTGACTGTCGAACAATTGATTTTCAGTAAATTCACTTTGGGAAATTGATTTTCGAAAAAATGTGGTTTCGACAAACATATCGTTCGGAAAATTGATGGTTCGAAAAATTGATTTTTGACGGTTTTGTATTCGGTGAATTGATTTCGATAAATTGATTTTCGAATAACTTGTTTTCGAAAAATTTACCTAGACCGATTCCTTGTGAATTTGTATTAATGCATTTTTGTTTGTTATTTCTATTTTGTTTTAGTTATTTTGATATTTATATTTTTGTTTTATTTTTTAGAACCTATAAGACAAGGACACATTTTTAATTAAAAAACGTAGGTTAGACAAATGGAATACGTCATAGGATTTTTTGTAATAAATTAAGTATTTTTCAGTGATATCTCATTGCAATTATTGGAATAGTAAAAGCACTAACATAAATTTAAAAAATAAGCCTTTTGAAAATCACGACTAACATTAATACTTTTTTTAATTATAAATCTCTCTTTAAAAAACTTATGGTGTGCTGTGGCAATTTAAGTACCTTGTTAAGTGTGCCATGAGTTGAAAAAGGTTGAAAATCGCTGATCTGGAGAAAGCGTACGATCGGGTGAATAGGAGTATATAATGGAATGCTCTTAGAGAGTATGATGTGGATGCATGGTTAGTAAATGCAGCTATACTAACCATGCATCCACATCATACTCTCTAAGAGCATTCCATTATATACTCCTATATATACTTTATATACTCCATGAGTTGAAAAAGGTTGAAAATCGCTGATCTGGAGAAAGCGTACGATCGGGTGAATAGGAGTATATAATGTGATAATGCTGTTATATGCAGATGATGCCGTATTAATGGCTGAGAAGGAAAGTGACCTGCAGAATTAATTTAATCGTTTGATTGTGGATAGAGGCAGTATGGATATTCATATAAATGTCTCCAAAGCTAAAATTATAGTGTTTGATAAGTAAGGGTCACGAAATTATTGTCAGCTTAGTATATATGGATAATTGTTAGAACAAGTTAATGATTTTGTATATCTGGGCGGAGTGTTCTGTAAACATGGAAGAATAGATGGTGAAATTGACGGACGGCTGAATGCATCTCGGAGAGTAGTTGGATTAATGTGAAATATTGCAAAGAATGAAATAGTATCAAAGGAAGCAAGATGACAGTATATGAAAGCGTGTTAACGGCAACAATGTTTCATGGATGTGAAGTGTAGGTTTGTCAGGAGAAACACAAGAGTAATTATAATTATACTTAATTCAATGAGACCACAAGTTTTTTGTGAATATCAATTTTTTCTAATAATTGGTTTCTAAGCATTCAAAGGCCTTTTCACGTACATTTTTATTTTGATTTCATAAAGTTAAGCGAGAGAGAGAGAGCGTACCTGGAACTACTTTAGAGTTTTAATGCACGAGTAAAATAGCCAATCATTAAATACGTACACTCCGTTTATCCCAAGAGGTAGCAGTCTTACTTTGATAGATGACCTTACCTTGTAAGCTTTGCCATAGTAGACTAAACTAGATAGATCGCTACCATTCAGGGTAAACAAAGGGCACCATCAGGTGTATGTCTATACATTTCAAGATATTTATATACTGACTTACACATGCATTAAAACAATATGAAATTTACGATTGGCCTCGATATTAAAAAAAATTAATAAATAAAAACATATTTATGGACAATTTAATTAGCCTATAGAATAAATATGAAAAAAACACAATTTTACATTTCACTATACAATATACTGTTTACATTAATAATTTTATAAATAATGTAGATAGTTTGAAAAAGATAGAGATAAATGTTAGCGGTTACGATGGATAGGCTAAACATGACAAGGAAAACTGCGAGTATCTGGCCACATAAAAAAATGCCAATTTGTTATTAAAGAAATGTATTGTTGCTTTGAAAAACTGACATTATTAAGTAAGCAACATTAAATAACATTTAGAAATATTAGTTTGTAATAATATGAAAGAATTAATTTATAGATATCGCATCAATTTAAAAGAAATTTAGGACTTGCATACAGATGATGTAGGAATGAGAACTCCATCTTGCAAAATCTCCTGTCACACTATATTTTTAGTAAGAGGTAAAATATATAAATAATATGAAATCTTGAAACTTTGTTAATCATTATAAAATCATAGTTATTCTTGTACGTCTAGCCATTAATAGTTACTACTAGGGGTCCAACAAGTAAAAAATAAATAAGATTAAAGCTATTATTTCCAAGTAGGTGTGTGCCTACTGACCATATATTTTGACCTTAGGTATGAAATTAAAATACTCCTATTGATATATGAATAAGAAGTTTTGCGTAAATATACAGATTCAGTCTACCACCCATAGCACAGAATAGAGTTAGGTCATACATTTAGAAATTAACATTATTTTTTAGCAGAATATTCATAAGACTTAAACATATATTCAAAATCATTATAATTAGTTTAATACAAATCAACATTGTCTAAAATATTAGGCAGGCCTTAAAAAATAATTTCAGACTTTTTTTTTTGTATTTCTATGCGTACGCACAACAAAATACTGGAGAACTTTACAAATAAACTAAATTAATAATTAGTTTTTAATAAAAGCACTTAAAATTATTTCAATTTATAACTTTAATTTATGTTAGTCAAAAATATATTATATCAATATATTTCAGGAATATTAAATCAAAATTTATTTGTAGGCTATAAAGTCAATACAATTTGCAATTAATATTCTATTTCTTTGTTCAACGGTGATCTTGTTGGCAAATATATCTGAATTCTTAGAATACAACCATGCATTTTTCTAGTAGGCCATTTTGAATTCAACCAAGAAAATGTATTCACCTGTCTCCAATTATTAGGCCCTACTCTTACTTTAAGTAAGTTTAAGTAATTAAGTTAGCCAATACATTTACTATAAGATATTATAATCATACAATTTATTATACACTTGGCATATTAGTTGTAAACAGATATTAAAAAAGAATAATATGGTACATTGATATCATTAATGTGTATAACCAAAAGTAGTGACATGTGGTGATAAAATACATGTTTTGTTATTATTGTTATAGCAAATATGTTGCGTCCTCTGCTAAATATGGTATTTTTACTAGCAACTAATATGCTAACAAAAGTATATGGTCTAAAAATAAAAAGGAACTGATTACATTTTACTTAAAGCAAAATATTAGTATTGATAACAAAAATGGCATATGTATTTTAGTGGCTCCTCACCTTCTCCACCTAATCCTTGCTTCCGGCACTGTGCTCAAATCATCTTTCATCAAGTGTATGCGGCACCACGGACATAGTTGTAAATGTACTGATTCCAGTCCAAAGAACGAATGTCAAAGGCAAATAATTTCTTATCCTCGGGTCCAAGGTTTTTCCATAATGTCTTAACATTGTCATCAGAGAAGTCCCAATTTCGTGTACAGAAATAAGTAAGTACATCAGATAATCGGTGAATTTTTCTGTAAACTTTGAAAAGCCTGAAAAATCACATCGTTTATTTATCAAATGTAGCTGAAAGAACAAATAAAGAAAGACATAGCTTCGTTATATTTATTTATTTGAGGTATTTAACGTGCACTTTCTGAACCGACTGTGATTAGCACAAGACTTATAAATTAACTCAAATCCAGAAAAGACACAACATCCAGCCCCCGACTGTTATTTTATCACTGTGAAAGGGGAAACCTACATTTCACCAATGATAAATTCTTCTGACATGCCAAGAATCAAACCCGGGACCCTTAGCTCAGAAGACCGACACGCTACCGACTGAGCTAATGTGTCGGACTTTTCTTTATAAAAAATCAAATCTAAGTTAAATTTTCTTACAAAACAATATAGGTTAATTTATAGTAAATAAGTTAAATGGAGATACAGTATATCCAGGAGGTCTATGATAAAAAAAATCTTTGCTTCCGTTGCAAAAATCCGATATAACATTAACATGTATGTATTAAAATGTACTCATAATATATTTAATTTATTGGTGTTGAATTAATTCGTATAAGGTAAATATCACATTATTAGGTTGACATTGTGGGTATATTAACTGTATTTTTTCTTATAGATGGTAAGTAAATATTAATGTTTTCCTATTAGAGAGCAAATGATTATAACACCTACAGCAACTGAGTTGGGTTTTCAAAAATCTTGGGGTCTAGAATAAGTTAATATGAAATTTATGTTTAATAGTCTCTGTAATTAAATGCCTTTTATATATTCTTGACATAGTTATATCAACAGATGTAGAATATCTGCCATGAGCATATCGGCATTATATGAGAAACGTTTCATATAAAGAGAAAATTTATCATTAAATTCCAGGACATCCTTGATTTTCAACAACTGTTGAGGTCACCATGTGAAGACAATTAAGCTCTATGTTTCTACTGGAGAAATTTTTTATTTCTTTTGACCCAAAAAGTTTTGATGTAAAAACTACCAGCACACCGACCCTTTCTCGGGCCCCTACACTCTCACCTTGGTCACCTTTAGGGCGATCGCAAAAGACAAATTAAAAAGACGGACCTACGAAAAAGATGTGGAATGTTCCAGTTTTCAAAATACTTCACACAGACTCGACTGTTGGTTTCCTGTCGACAGTGAAATGGGCTGGGAATCCCGTATTCTAGCGTGGACGTGCACGTGAGCTACAAATAAATCTGACCGACATTTTCTCGTAGTGTAAGAGGTGCGCGCGCAGCCCCATGTAGTGTGTCAACTGTTCGTTTGAAGAGCCAGTATACTCGCGTGCGGTTTTTTTTAGCGCCGCATCTTACTACCCATTCGGGTTATACGCTAATGGTTTTAGGGAGTAGGAAGGTTATATTTTGAGTAAATGTAACCAAATTTGTGGGAAGGGGGTGGAAAACCACTTTGGAAAAACCACCCTAATTACACTCGACTGAGATTCTAACCTTGATCTCCCTGTCATTGGCAGTCTAGTCTACTGCAAGTCTGCAAGAGAGATGCCTTAGACCTTGCAGACACCGAGGTGGCATGCATCTTCTTTATTTATATTCTAAAATTCAAAGCTGTTGCTCAATGTAGACAAATTGTGATATTTTAATTGATTAAGTGCAACAACGCCGCGCTTTGTATGACCTGACATGCTAAACCTTTTAATAACAGCTGACTGTTGCGATTTCTTATCGATATCACCGAACATGTCAATCTTTGGAAATGCACCAACACTGAGTATTCTATGGCACGCATCCAAATACCCCCACAACCACCGACAAACTGACGGCACAGCTGCTTGTTGTCGGCCTCAGACATCTGAGAGACTGCCTGTCGTGTGCGGCTGCCCTAAAGGTGACTCCTTATCCACGGCTATTCATTATTTATATATTCACTAATTAACATTTCGGAGTGTTTTTAGATTGATAGGACACTTAAGTTAATAATTGTTGGGAGCAGCCCGTTCGGGTTACACGCTCTTTCTAATGTTTGTTCTTCTTTTATGATACAAATCAAGTTCTGGGTCTCCAAGAGTACTGAGTTTGTAAGCGTTACTGATACAATTATTGTATTATTATTATTATTATTATTATTATTATTATTATTTATTATTATTATTATTATTATTATTATTATTAGGCTGGAGAAGACTGTGAACTCTAGCTCATCAGGATCCATAAAAAGTTTAGTAATAATTATAATAATTATGATTATGATTATGATTATTATTATTATTATTACTATAGTAAAGTTTGCCTAAGTTTCATACATGGGATTTTTTCATTTCTAGCAAAAAAGTAATGATTTAGGCCTATTACTACCATAATCTTTTTAGGAAGGAAAGTTAACAAACCTTACCAGTGTTCGGATATGATCCACGTCTTGGATCAATTTAAATTATATGGAATGTACAGCTAATTTAGTGAGGTTGTTAAATTTAATATCATCATATTTATCATATATATCCAAATACCTAGGTTATTTGAAATTTGACATAAACAAATACAATAAATACTCACTATTTGGTACTTTTTCAGCTGCGCCGAGTAAAAGAAAGATTTATTAAATTCTTATTACTGTGTACTAAAAAAATTATATCAATATCCTTGTACCAGAAAATCATTACAAGGTTTACTTTACCAAGGAAATAAACAAAGTGAAGCCACAACTACACTAAGTTTCCCATGGCATGAATTGATAAGAATGGACTTAAAATGTTTAGTCAAAATTGTATAATTCCTAATTTGGATTAAAATCTTGAAACTGACTTTGGCAGCTTAGAGCGATCCTAATCCCAAAATTTGTGATATCCAAAAACTTGTCAAGCTAATTGAGGTAAGTTTGAACGATACGGGTGGCAGCGTAGGGGTTGATGTCACTTATCAGATACTTTCTAAATACATAATGGGTTGAAACAAGGAGATGCACTTTCCCCAGTACTTTAATCTAGCCTTGTAGTCAGGGGCGCACACAGAGATTCTTTTTAGGGGGGTCCAAAGTAAAGAAGTTACAGGTCAATAGTCAATCCAATCCATTATTCGTATAGGACATATATTTTGAACAGATTTCTTAATGAGGTTATATATATACAAACTGTATTGAGACATTTGGTTATTTTCAACCACTGCTTTAAGGTTATTTAACATTTATAAATCATTACTTTTTTATTTAATATTTTATTTACAGGCACTTCATGTTCGCCAGAGGAGGGTCGGGACCCACTGGACTCCCCTCACGTGTGCACTCCTGCTTGGAGTATGCTATTAGGATAATGCAATAGAATAGGGAGGGGTTGATGTTAAACGGTACAATGCAAATATTAGGATATGCAGATGATTTGACTTTGTTGGGTAATAGTAAGGAAGACGTGGCAAGAAATGCATAAGTTTTACTACAAACTAGTAAGGAAATAGGTTTAGAAGTGAACATTGAAAAGACTAAGTATGTGTACACACACAGAACACATATTAGGGTCCATAAATTATATATTAGTGCAAACAACATGTAAATTGACAGGGTTAATGAGCTTAAATATTCAGGGAAAATTTTAACTAGCAATAACGGTTATTAGGTTGGAAATTAGGGAAAGAATACAGTCGGGAAATGCATTCTTTTACTCAGTCAATAAGTTGTTGACAACTCACCTGATGTCCAGGACTATAAAAATCAGAACATACAAAACGATAACTTTACTGGTAAGACTTGTAATACACAAAACAATTTTACCGGTTGTTCTATATGGGTGTGAAACGTGGTACCTTACCTTACATGACAAAAACAAATTTAAGATGTTCGAAAATAAGGTGTTTAAGAAGATACATGGTCCAAAAGAGATAAGCTACTGGGGAGGGGAGGATGTTACATAATGATGAGTTACATACCCTGTATTATTATTATTATTATTATTATTATTATATTATTATTAATAGCACCGCGTCTTACTACCCGTTCGGGTTATACGCACTTACGCTAATGTGTAATGGTAGGGTGAATGTGAGATGAAATGGAGGACCTACAGTTTAACGTGGAATCCGAACCATGGTGGAGGCTGGCATTCCTCACATTCACAAGTTGTGATTAATACACATCTTGTCAGAGGTGAAGGAAGGGTTTGGCAATCAGATAAATCTGTGCCAGGACGAGGATTGAACCCGGACCCCAGCACAGAAGTCTGACACCTTACCCCTAGACCACCAGGTCACCACATACCCTGTACTTATCACTATACATTGTTAAGAAAATCAAGTCTCGTAGATTACGTTGGGCAAGAGATGCAGTTGAAATGGGAGAATCTATAACCTTGTTCAGGATATTGACTGGCAAACCCAATGGAGAGACCAATGGGAAGAGTTGGATGCAGATGGAAGGATAACAATAGAATAGACCTCAAAGAGATAGGATGTAATGAGGTGGACTGGATAGAACTAGCTCATTATAGGGATAGGTGGCGTACTTTTGTATGTGCGGCAATGAAATTTTGAGTTCCTAGTGCCATAGTATAAAAGAGTAAGAGCGATACCATCATTCTAATTTCACAGCCTTAAAATTCTCATGGTCTCACTGCAATCGTATGTTTTAAGCGTATTAGACAATTAATATTTCCGTTTCAATTCTTCTTCATCCCTGGCTCACGTTGTAAATGGCCATCAAAGATTATAATATTACTAACTTTATTTGGTTCTCTATTTTATTTTTCTCCATAGAATATATGCTTAGTATAAATTTGTTTTAGTTAGTTCTAACTGTAATAATGTAGAATAATAATTAATCATTTATTCCACTAACTGAAACCAATATAAGTAAGCATTTTTTTTACAGGAAAACTAACTTAAATATAAAGCGAAGTGAAGGGCAATGCCCCTCATACTTAATCCTTCTGTGCCTTAATTTAATATGTATCCTTCTACCCTTTCTTTTTCATATAATTCTTTGGGAAAGTGTACCCTCTCTTTTTCTAATAATGTTATGGTAAAGTTTGTCTTCTCTATTTTTATAAGTGTTTTGAAACTAAACATTGAAAGGAGGATATAAGGGTAAGGCCCACACACTTAACCATAAAATTGTTGGCCTCAAAGTTCACAATAAAAACACAACAAAACAAATAATTATGTAAATTTCATCTTTTTTTCCTTATAATGTACTGTAATGGTAAAGTTTGTCTTCATTATTTCTTAAAATGTAAAAGAAATATAATCCTCTCTATTTCTCATAGTGTAATGGACAATTTTATTCTCTCTATTTTTTATAATGTAATGTAATGTAAATGTGTATCCTCTATATTCCATCTAGAGTAATGAGCAAGACAACTTACTTGGGTTTCTTGAAGCAAAGTATGGTAACAGTATCCACTAGCAACGCTGGCAGTGTGTGCAATAAGAATGATAGAATCACGTACAAAACTTTGTATTTAGTCATCGTGAAAGAGTAATACCAAATGGCTTTAGAGCTTGGAACATCCTTACCATGATTCTTTGCCATGTCTACAAAATCATGCCATTGAATAGGATTTTGAGCTGATGACACATAGTTGTAGATTGGGATGCCTTCGCTGTCTCCCAATTTCCTGCACATGTTAGAACAAAAGTTTCTAAATAACGAGAAATAAATTCTGAAAATATTTTAAATTTAATAAAATAACATTAATCATATTTAATAATACTAATATTTACTAGCAGGAGGAGCTTTGCAATCGCTGATAGGCAAAATTTGAGATAGAAGGTCACTGGGGGATAGCGGGAGTGGGGTTCGCCTGGAGTACCAGTTCAAGGGAGATCAGAGCTAATGACTGGCTGAAGGAAAAGAAAGTTTGGAGCTGAAGATTAGCTGGAATGTAGTAGTAAGTTCCTCCTCTTTTTCCCCGCGGCCGAATTCTGGGCATGCCTGGTGGTGGCTGGAGGCATGGTGTAGATATTAAAGATGGGCGATAAATCACTGATTGTAATTTTTTCACCGATACCATTTGATCACCGTTACTCCCAGTGACTCGATCTCAAAAGTATCGGTGATTGAGATATCAGTGATCGGAGATACTCGCATCAGATGGCAACAGTTACTCGAGCTACGGAGCTAGTATTGCTTCTTCTAGACACTCGCGTAAATACTCGCTTCGCGGCACTTGTTATTCTTTTATTTTTTATTTCCTACCAGCTAATTGAGAATTGACCTTATTGACTGGCATGTTTTACGTGTTATTTATTAAAACACTTGATCCATAATTTAGAGTTCGATTTTTCATAATTACAATATTTTCTCTTGATATGAGAAAGTATAAAAGGGGAGTTTTATAATCTATCTGTCCCTCACCTGACATTTTTCAAAAACAGTATCAGATTGTTACGTAAGAATGACTTTAATGGTTTAAATGTTTCATTAATATGCGTTTTCAATACAAAATATTTGTTAAGAACAGAATCGAAAAGCGAGCTTACTAAGAGAATCACATTTCTAATTCTTTTTAAAAGTAGGCTACGAAAAATATCATCCATTCTTTTTTTTTCGATGATCCTATCCCCAAAATCGTAAATAATAAATTAAAATAAGTAACAAAATAGAAAAAATATAAATAAACCTTAATATTCACTATGCGTTGATGATCCTAATCATCCTATAGTCTAATCTAAAGTATGTGTATATAATAACTGATTAAATACTTTCCAGCATCTCTTAATTTAATGTTAAGTCCAGTGCTGTGGTTATGAGTTATATTCAAATTAGTTAATTTGCTTCTAATAGATGTATAGTTCATCTACTATTAGATGTACGGTATTTAAAATAAACATTTCACTATAAAATATTAAATAACATTTTTGCTTTCTCTTTTTTTCAATTGTATGAAACTTTTTAAAACACATACTTTTGTATTGACTGTACATTAGTCAGGCAACATGAAACCCAGATGAAACCTGAAGATTAGGTAGCTGTATGCCAACTGTCAATGTCAGTGCCGACAGGAAGAGCTTATGTTAGGCCTTAAAGTATTGAATTCCATTGCAAGCCGCCAAACTCCCGAGTAATTTAGTTTTCCTTCCAACCGATTGTCATGGGACTATTCGAGTAAATACCCAGTACTCAGAAATACTCGATATTCGATTGTACTCGGCTACTTGGACAGAAGCTAAATACTAGCTTTGATCGTGGTTGACAAAATCTCAGTTCACTTTCACAGGTACCTACTACCTAGAAACAAACTGTGAGAGTGAAAAAATATCGGTCCATAAGACATTTTTTTTTTTTATTTAGCACCGCGTCTTACTACCCGTTCAGGTTATACGCTTAAGTACTAATTACGCTAATGGATTAGGAATTGGGAGGGATGAATTTAGAGGAAGTGAACTCGCATTTGCGTGGAGGGAGAGTGGAAAACCATTTAGGAAAAACCACCCCCAGTTCACCCGACCGAGATTCGAACCTCGATCTCCCCGTCCTCGGCGGTCGAGCTCAACACGACTGGCGCGTTAGCCAACTACGCCACCGAGGCGGGTAAGACATTGTTAATGCCAGTCACGGTGAAAAATCACTGGTATAAATCGCCGATATTTTAAAATCACAGTCACTGATATCGTAAAATCACCATTTAGCCCATCTCTAGTAGATATTATCTTCTGGGTGAATTACTAGTTGAGGCAACCTGAAGAGCGCTTTACCGTAGTATGGTGTGAGAAGCCTGAAGGGTGCATTATAGTAGTATGATAAGCATCCTGAAGGGAGTTTTGCCTTAGTATGTTGAAAAAATAGTTACAACAATTACTATCTGACATACTGTTATTTATTTGAAAAGTCATAAATACTTCTCAAATGATCATAAGGATTAAGAGTTAGTATTAGCTCACAATCATTTTACTTAAGGATGGCAAATCAAAGACTAATAGTTTAACTTAAGGCATAACTTAGTTTTAATATATTATCAACAAGTTAATATTTCTATACATTGGAGACAAGTAGATACATCTTCGTGTTCTTGGATTGGAAGCTCCAACTTTCCACACCCTCCTCTGGAGGTCGTTATAAATCCATACAGGAGAGAACCTTCCTCCTTTGCATCAGTGCGATCTAGTGACATCGTTCTGCACTATACTTGTCGTCCTTGATGGTCTCGCTGGTTCTACGGGTAGGTTGCGTATAATGTTGACCATTCTCGAATGCTCGCAGGAAGATGTGAGTAGAGGAGTCGATGAGTACGGTGGGATGTAACAAGGATCGTATCGATAGATAAATATGATCGATTCTTTACTCAACGAGTATAATTGAACAGTACACTCGAGCATCAAGATAGGACCAATAGACGTTAAGAAATATAAACTTTTATATGCAGTCTATGAATTCCAAAACGATGGATTAAAGGTATAAGCATAATATTATATAGGCAGTGTATGAATAAAGAGGAAACACTGAAACACCTCTGGGAGTGGAAAGAATAGACACAGGAGCGTTGGCGTGCGGGGAATTTTTTTTTTCTTTTACTCGACAAGGACCGCTGAATTATAGAACCATTGATCTCTATACTATAACTGGATGGACATCTGTGGCTGAAATTTTCGAGCTGTCGTCTGCATACCATTGGGTAAGAGAGAAAGAAACTTTCGGGTATCTCTTTCTCTCTTTCACCCGTACAAGGCAATGTGGCATTTTGACATCGTTCATTAATTTGATTGAATATATGAGATACATCAATGTGAGAGTGGTTAAATTAAATAAATATGTTAGTTAAAGCTTTGAAGAGCATATAAAAGTTCCAAACTGGTTCGTTTTTTCTTTAAATAAGTTGGTGTAGCCTAATATGTACGATAATTTTTGAAGGAAGCTTACTTTTAAGGCTTTATCTCGTACCAGAATCCTACCATATATTTGTGTTTAGTTAGGGTAAAAGACCTTCCAGAAGGAAATTTCTACTTCTGTTCTAAATTGCCGTTCATCCTACCAAAATATTATATATATATATATGATAGTATTCTAGTACGAAATAAAGCCTTACAGATTGGAATTATTACTAAAATAAGGGTTTAGTAGACACTGTACTTCCTACAAGCATATAACCTAAATTATCATTTGAACGTAAGACTTTTACACAAAGTGTGTCATTCAAAGAAATGTAATACAGTTTTTAGCTGACTTGTTTCATTATAGTTATCGAAATTTCAACATAATATGGTTTCTGAAAGATATGATAATACTTTCCAAAAGCCTATAACCTAAGTGATAGTATGAATGCATGGCAACTATTCAAAGTTTGTCATTCAAACAAATGTAATCAAGTTTTAAGATACCTTGTTCATTATATTTATCGAACTTTCAATATATTATGGTTTCTGAAACTAATATACAAGCTAATAACCAACTTTAAATATAAGTGTTGTCATGGCAGACTGTAAACAACATTGATGTTAATTACATAAAAATTGAAATATCTAAGGTTTTATTCGTATTTGTACAGTATTACCTGTAAAACTGGATTGTATATCCTTTAATGTAAATGTTTCTTCAGGAAAGTGTGGTATAATACTTCACTATTTTCAAACAATAACACTTTTATTCATCAGAGACATGTTTTCGCATAAGAACATTTAAAGAAACCGTTAAATCTTTCCCCCCCTCAGTGTAGCAGACGATACACTTGAGCGTCACGCTTATGTCCTTGGAATGTGCATGTGTATGTCCATCCAGTTATATTATAGAGATCAATGTATAGAACAAACTTCAATCCTACCCTTGTATTCTACACGTATAGTAGGGGGTATGCCGTGATATCGTAACTATGTGTAAAAACTATAGATCTATTTTAAAACAGGTTCCACCCTGAGCATCAATTATTATTAAAACTACAAGTGTAATTTGTTATATTCTGGTAGTGAGCTCAAATACTTTGGCCACTCATATAAATGGAAAGAAGACTAGTCAAAATTGGTGAAGTTCCACGATAAAGCTAGGGCAGCCCAGATAAAAAGATAAATAAGACCACCTATATGTAACAAATATAAAGTTGCAAATTTAAGCAATTTTTAATATTTTTGCTATAACTTAGGCTACTTAAATTATAAACATTTATGAAACACATATTAAATCTAAATTTACATCTAGAATAGGTTGACATACATATTCATATTTAAATAATAAATACAATATGAAAAACACCTTTAAAAGTAAATTAAATATGGAAAAAAAGCAATTCCCGAACTTTTCCCGAAATTTTCGGGATTATAGAATATGTTTCCCGACAATCGGGTCGGGAATGGGACATATTTTCCGTGGGAATCCCGAAATTTCGGGTGTTCATAATAATTACATCTCCATAATCCATAATGAAATTTCTAAGGATATACATCTTAGGACTATGTATACGGGTCGAAATAACAATGGTGTTTTAATTTGATAATGACTACTGTGTAAGGACTTGACTGAAAATACAACATGAGGATTGGACTTAGTAGGATCTATTATACCAACCTTTGTGTGTTGTGCACTTCTCTGGCGGAAGCAATCAGAGCCCCTACTGCCATATCAACGGGCACCAAATTAGCGGATATGCAGGGGTCTACATTAATTGTCCGGAGTATACCTATACCTGCACCCACAAAAATGCCCGTCGGCCCATACACATTGTCAATCCAACCAGGTAATGGTTCACTGTGAGTCCCAATTACTGTATTGACACAAAACAAAAAAATTATTAGTGACTTAATCCCAGTATTAGTTTATTGTGACAAGTTAAACTCAACTTAATTAACCGTTTAACTTAGTAGTGTAAGCTCAATTGTCATGAAATATATGTTCGTGTTTTTTTGTTTTTTTGTAAAAACAAAGTCTCACTAGAAGATACTATAGACATTAGAAAAAAAATAAAATGACATTTTTTCCGAGCATTTTAATAGCCTGAAATCCAAGATGGTCACCACAATACAAAACCGCTCAAATTTTACAGTTCGGTGTATTTAAATATGGTGTAAATATTAGGTTAGGGTTACACTTGTCAATTGTTGGTGTCTATGATTATATATACTGACATATTATTTTAATTTATTTGCAGGAAAAGAAGTACTGAACAGCAACAAAAATTATCTGAGTCCTCAATCATATGAACCAAAATGGCAGGGTCTTCATCTAACAAGAAGTAAAAAAACTGTGGATTTTGAACTTTATTTTATTTGTCAAGTGAGCAGTAAGCGAATAGATTACACAAACTACATAATTCAGCCATCTTTGGCCTCAGTAGAGAAAATAATTGCAAGAAATAATGTTCGATGTTTACAGTGGGAAACAATTATCGGCATTAAAGATTTGCATAAGTGGTTTGCCTGCAGACGAACTGCTACAGAATGGTGTTTCCTACCCCAAGAATTGTTACAAGGATCTAACAAATAAAACATGCATATAACGAACAGAGATTAAATGTAAAAATGAACTAAAACATGCAGTGTCAGTAACGTAAAACATAAGAAAAAAGGAATATAATCAAAGTCCAATGCTGTAGAGTATACACTTCATTTCACGTCACAGAGATCTAACAGAAGTGAGAGATTTGACAAGAAAATGTGTGTCTTTTGTCAGGAAGACAAAGCAAACAAGCTGCACGGTGTTTCAACTGCAAACATGTAAGCTCAGTTCAAAGCAATTGGTCAACAGACACGTAATGAACGCCCGAATGTCATATTAAGCAATGTTTTAAGATCATTTGATATTCTCACAACAATTACAGAGAACATAAAGTATCACTTGCTGTGCTTAGGTCATGTTAAACGTGATATAGAAAAAGGCAACAAACAACTCCCCAATAAACATGTTCATTTCACACAGTTATTGTCAGACATGGAGATGCTCTAGATGGTGGAAACTAAATTGAATGACCCAAATAATGATACTGCTTTACATATGAATGATATTGAAAATTATATTTCATTTTACAAGAAACAAACGGGTTCCCTGTACCCGAATATCCTTGGTACAAACCATACTTAAGGCAACTGATTTTAGACAACATCCTCGATGTGGACTTTAGCAGTCCTAGCCTCCAAACAAAATTAAACTGGAACAAATACTTTCAACAAAGGTCAAGGACACTATGTTATCTGGTGCTCTGTTCACCGAATCAAATGACGTAAAAGAGGCTGTGACAGTCCTTCTGAAAGCTGATAAAATATTGACAAGACACATTCCAAGTGCATCAACTTGGAAATTTCAAGGGACGTTCGATGATTACAAACCGCCTGCCTTGGTTGAACTCTTCTGCAAGTACACTAGCCAAGGTTTAAAACAGTTTAAAACCACCAGTAGGGCCGAGTTTATGAACCAAAGTACAGCTTTACTGGCACAACATATTGTATGTACATAAAAATCTGATCGGCTGGTTATCTAAGAAACGAAACAAGCCATTGTAACGTTCAAAGACCGCAATGAAACCCCCCTTAGTGTTGGAATATCTCTAGATGAGCGTAAATATCCCAGCTCCAAATCTATTGTAGAGTAACTGGGCCTACTATATCTCAGTATCCCGTATAAAAAGGTTATGGAAATAGAGACTTCCATCGCAAGTGCTGTTCTTGAATGAATGAAATCCATGGTAGTAGTTATCTTACACCTTGGTTGGTCCGAGAAATGTTTGTTTTGTTTTACTGGACAACATCACTTTATTGAAGCCACCACACTTTGTGGTATGAACACAATCCACAGTACTGCCATTGCTGTATATCAGACTGTATCTGACAGACCCAATAAAATACCACTTAACATTGATCGGTCATCAAGGTCTCAATCATTAGAAACAGCCATTTCATGTGACATATTACCGTGTGAAAAACCGGTAGCGACAAGCAAAAAATATGTCTTCAGACTGAATTCCTACAAGTCTAACACAGAGCCTAACAAGTAAAAGGATATGGCATGGGTTTTTGGCTGCTTGAACTTCAAAGAAAGTGAGGTAGAAGTATAACCTAGCCATTCTTGTCCAGGAACATGGGATCTTTCATCTCTTTTTTGTCTTCTTCCGAGTCAAAGACGAGCATTGCCCTAGTGCCGCCACTAAAAAGCTTAGTACCAACAGAGTTTGACACACTATGCTTAGGTTTGATGATAGCACGTGCTATCGCCACTCATGCCATGGGGCTGGAATCTCTCAATGTTGTGACTCTTGATGTTCAGGAATACGACATGGCCATGAAGTTATGGATGGAGCGTGAGGACATCAAGAAGTGTTTATGGTTTTAGCCTGGTGAGCTGCAAATCGCGTTCTGGGCACTGGCAGCCTTGGGTAAATATATGTAAGGCAGTGACATTGAGCCAGCGTGGGTGGAAGCTGAACATTACTCACCTACAACAGTAACACACATCATCAACGGAAAGCACATTTATCGAACACTCAAATCTCATACAGCCACCTTGCTCGCTATGTACAATTTATACTTCCAGAAATGTCCGAAACTTCTTCCAGAAGAAGAATATTTCTTGAATGGAACTTCCACTCTTTTGGGATAAGCATTTCAGCAAGAAATAAATAGTGATTCGGACAGAAGACATAATTTTAGTGATACCGTTGCAAAAATAATAGAAATGTTTGGATCCTAAGACATTTTACAAAAGATTAAACAATGTGAAGGCAGAGCAAACAATTTGTAACCTTTCTTTGGAAACTATATGAAGCAGTTTAAGACAATTCTCAAATTTATTAGAACCACCAGACAACGAAACATATTGCTTTATATGTAAAGTATAGAATTATTTACAAACTACTTCTTTAACCATTATCATTTAAACTATACTCGCCTACTACCACTATACATTTTGGCATTTCAACCAACAGAAAAGTTGTATCTGGAGATTTGGGCTGAGTTCAAGAAGGGAAACTTCTGTGTCACCAAAGGCATTGCTGGATTAACATCTATAGGTCCAGACCGTGGAATTGAGCAAGAAAACCGTGAACTCAAAGTGATTAGAGGAATAGTAGGAATTACCCAGAATGAAATATTACTGGACAAGTACTTTCCAAAAAGCACCTGAATTGGCAAACTTACTGTATGAATTTGAAAAAATATACTGTATTTGCGGCAATTAGAAGAGAACGCAGTACCATGAAATCACAGGAGGAAAGCTCTCCCGAATAACACAAAATGCAGTTAAAATATGTGCAGTGTTTCATGAGAACGGAAACTCATTTGAATCAGCTAATGAAGACGAGTTCTACAACCCACTTACCAAAGCAGTTATGGATGAAGTTGTTGCCAGCAACATAATTCAGCGGGATGAGATTGGGCAACATATATTTGAAAGTTTTGTCACAGAATGCTTAACAGAAGGAAATCTTTCTATGTAGGACATAATGACTAAAAAGAAATTGAAAGATTTCAAAAGTGACAATACCATTACATAAATTAAATTAAAAGAGAAGGGGGTCAAAATCAAAGAAGAGCGAGGACTATTGCAAAGGTTAATCATTATTTACAGAAATTGTCCAGAGCTCAACCTGAGAAAGTGTATCGAACCTTATGAGCTTGGCGTGTTACAACGATCCCTAAATGCTTCAGATGGGTGCCGCCTTCTAGCTTACTATAGGGCTTGGATACTTCATCATCTTGAGAAGATGAGTAGTGACGTGCAAGAAATTGAAGTCGACAGAACGAGACAGCTAGATGGACCTATCTAACAACCAAGAAATGAATGTCCCATAAGAAACAACAATAGAACATGCTGTGGAGACCACAAATGAATCGTCAGTATACCAAGTTAGTCTTATTTAAGGAATGGCTGTGGTAAAGTCTGTAACCAAGAATGAGCAAATAAAGATTTGTCTAAATTTTGCAGATTAATTTCTGGATATAATTTGTAACAAGGCAGCAAAGTACAATGAGGTCAGATTAGTTTTTGACAAATACAGTCAATCATCATCAAATAAAATATGAGGACAAATAAAACAAAGGGAAATTCAATATAGCGCCATGTGAAAGATATTGCCTTAATCCAGATAGTTTTCTCCCTCTGATATCTAGATTTAAGCAGAACACACATAGTACTTAGCTTACAGGTCCGTAAGTCACAGCAAGCGCTCAAACAACAGATTGAAAAAATCATGGTGACCTGGGGAACACAAACAAAGGGCAATGTCGATATTCCAGATTCGCTTCTTAACTCACAGCCAAGAAGAGAGATACACACAACTAGTATTGAATAATCTATCTGTTCCCATAACAGCAGAGCTTGTGGTCAGTTCTACAGACACGGATGCCTTGATGTTGCTTGTTCACACATATCCACGCTTACCAGTGTCTACAATCTTCCTTACAGGGAAGGAAAGACAAAAAAGTTACGTTCTGTTCAGGGCACATATAACAACTTAGGACAAAAGCATGCTTCTGAATTATTAGGGTTCATGCTCTGATGGGGTGTGTTGTTTCTGATAGATTTACTGGCAAAACCAAAGATTGGTGATTAAAGATATTCATGGGTTGTTATAACGAAATCCTGGACTCATTAGTAATGCTTGGGAATGGCAATGATCTGCCCTCTGATGTATGCTCACAGTTGAAATATTTTCTATCGATCACATATCCCGAATAAATTAAATAAGCCCCGTTGGTTCCTGTACTCAAATCGTGCACCTTAAGGAGAAGACTTTCCAGCAACCTATGGTTAATTGGATCTGCACATTCGTCGGGCACATTACGTATCCATGATTTAGAAGAAAGCTAATGAAAATCACCATGCCTCCCAGCACCAGTTGCATTTGGTTGTACGTTTGACGTAGGCTCGAATCACTTCCATACTGTTCGATGATTGACTCCACCATCTCCTGAGGCTATTTTGTAATTGTAAGTGCGGATGCAAAATTGTATGCAAAGAAGGTGTAGCTGCTGCAGGAACAATATGCCATGTAAAGACATTTGTGGATGCTTGGGTTTCCAGTTGCAACAATAAACCTAGCCAGCAAAGAATATCTGAGGATTGTGATGAATAAAACTCTAGTGTCATTATATTTTTGAATATACTTATTAAAAAGTCTTTAACAATTCAGTAACTATTTTGTTTTTTGTATGTCACTGTATGTAGTTAGATTTGTTCATTGATCCTAATAATACATATTGACACAGCTAACTTGCAATTAAAATTAATATATGATTGTAACTGGTTGAATAGTAGAACATTTAATAATACCTTTATGCTGATTTTGATGATTCTTTTAGTTTTCTTGTGACAGAACACATATATTTATAAACATTATTTGTAATTTTATCATAATTACTTACGAAGATAATAAAATACTGCTAAACGGCAAACTTTTGGACTACATCTTGGATTCTATACCATTACAACGTTAAAAGAAATGCCACCCTAATTTTTTATATGGCTTATTATACCTTATTTCAAAATCAAGTGAGTTTTTGCTTTTAACAAAAAAAATACAAGAAATTACAAATGAGCCTACACTGTAAGGTGGACAGGATAGTAAGGATAAGTAGAAGGACTTTAGACTACAATCAGGACTACTAACATATACCTAAAAGGGGATTGAAAATAAATCTTAAGTTCAGAATGAACCCTGTAGGATACTTATATTTCAATCAATCCTGCCAGTGGTTTATCGGATTGATAAAATGTATGCCTTCCCCTTGGCCAAATGAATATTGACATGGACTATAGGTATACATGACTTTGGTTTTATTCCGATTGTCCTTAAAATATAATAGTTTGTACACATATTTAAAATTGCTAGGACTAGGACTGAATATTTAGTGTCAGGTGTTATGCCTTGAATTAAGTTTGATCGCAAGTTATATGCTTATAAGTAATTAACCTAGTGAAGTGAAGTCCTGTTTTAGCTCAACCGTTTGACATTGGTCTGTTTGTTTTAAGGTTACTGTAGAAATACATGGCCTAATTTTAACTAAATATGGTAGGGAAATGCTTTGAACCTAGGCTGAACAATGTATGTGTATGTATTTGTTTTTTAATTTATACATATGCTAATAGACTAACGTCTTAAGGCACGTAGACAACGTTTAGTTTCTATAAATCTAATGTATTATTGAATATAGTTTGAACCCGTTTGGAACATAAAGTGGGAGGGGGCGGAGATTAGGGTTTTTTGTTTTATCTTAAATATATACATGGATATAATTTTAATTTGAATGCATAAACTCTAGCTTAACAATAAGTAGAAGCGGGGCCGGCTGTAATTAAAAAATAGCTTAAACTTTAATTCATTTACTTGTTTCATTTGTCTTAAACTTTCTTTTGTATTAATTGAAGTAGTTTTGGATTGTCAATTTAACCCTAAATGGTAACGTGGGGTCTACCAGATCCACACCTAATATCTACTGTGAATATTTTTTCTAGTAGGTTGGCTACACTGCTATCGCGCTCAGTATCTTCCTTAAAGGCCGTCTCCTATATGTGTTTCATATAACCAAGGTGTTTGCCACGTTCGTTGTCCGTTTAAAGTAGCTTGAAGACACTGGGGTGCTGCAAGATCCCCAAGTATATGTGTACAGTTCTTGTTTCTTCAAGTAAGTCACAAATTCACAATAAATACTGTATCATAGTTTAGAAATTAGTTTATTTAATTAAAAGGTTAACAGTTGGAGTAGTTTAAGTTTTTTTTATATCTTCAAAGCATTTTGTATGTGATAAATAATCTGAAATTAATTGCATGTTTATCTAATTGATCTACTACAATGATGATGTTTTATAGAGTTGAATGGCATCGTCAGGTAATTGGTAATCAACAGACATATTTTATTTGTATTTACACCATAACATCAACTGAAAACTGTGATGCCTGAGTACTGACATATTAGCTTATTGATAGACTGATTTTTAAAAAAAATCATTACATTTGATTCTTATTTCACAAATAACAATCTTTTGATTATAACTCTAAAATGACTATGTGAGGAAAATCTGAATGCAGTTACAATATATTCTATTTAGAACATTTTAAAAATTTACATAAATATTTTATGTTTTTACTTACAGAATGGACCCGTACGAAATGGAATGTAACTGTATAAAACAATTGCTTATGGAAACGGAGGATACAGTATGACTGAAGGTGAAATCGATGCAATTGATGTAACTTTTTAATAAATAAATAAATATTTTCAAATGAGTATTTTTTTACACTTCCTTGCAAATATAATAGAAAAAACAAAAAATATGGTAAACAAAGCTAAAAATATTAAAATAACAGTGGGAGTTTGCTGGCACCCCACGTTACAAATTTTGTAACAAAGTTTCATATTACTATTTAAGGGTTAATAAATAATTGAAGGTTTTGTTATTAATTTTGACAATTCTTTACCTCTTCACTTTTACCTTAACGCTTTACTGGTGACACTGTGACCAAAGGTAAGCCTCAATAGTGTCAAATTAAAATAGTATTATTCAATGTATGTTTCAGCATATTGTTCTTAATACAATGAGTGAAAACATCAAAATACTATATGTTGGCATGCTTAATAAATGCTATTAATCATATTTTACTTATAATTTGAGAATGTGAATGTAATCCCACCTATAGCTGGTCGAAAAACACCAATCGGCAAATTGCCAGCTTCTTCCTTTATGATATTCTCTGCTATTGCCTTTGTGTACACTAAGTGTTTGGAATATTTTTTAGTAACCTAAAAAAGAAGAAACAGAGAAATTAAGTTTTTAACATTTCACAAAATTAAACTGTATTTTAACCTCCTTCATATATTTTATTGAACCTTTTTGCCTTTGAAATAAAAAAATAAGAACATGTGCGCCCAAAAGAAAACCTTGTTAACATTTTTAATCTTCTAACTTTCCTCACAGTTTTTTTGTTCGGACAAAGCTACTTTTGTAGAAATTGTTACAAATCAATTTTGTAGTGACCATAGAGACTTTAAGTGTCTATTTAAGTAGGTAATGTTTTTATACAATGCTGTGATCTAAGTTCAAATTATAGGATTGTAATAAATTAAATCATTTCAAAAAATTTAATTTACCTCACTAAAATAATAATCTACCCTTAAATTTACCTTCCTAGGGTTTTCTCATAAAAAAAGTACCTATGCTTATTGAATCATTGTATAATGTATACTAATGAATAAAATATTGGATTTTTAAAATGTCACAAAGTTACCAAATTTTAGGTCATATTTATGACACCAAATTATTACAAAGCTATGAATGAAAACTTTATATATTTTTTATTTTAGGTGTCTGACATGGTTTATTTTAATTTACAAGTCGCATTCAGGTTGAACCAAAACCCTGCTCTTTGCATTTTCTACTAATTCCAGTGCCCTCAGAATATTTTCCAGGCGAACGTTTGGGTGGGTGGGGGAATATATTTGCGGGCGCCACTGATTAAGAATATAAAAATCAACACAGTATATATGTACAATGCGCTGACAACATAAACAGAGTGTCAGCATTCCTTACGGTAAACCTGGCCAGAAGCCAGGTTAAATAGTAGTATATCCCAGCTAACTGGGATGACTAATCACCATCGAGTCTAGAGGGTTACGCTGCCCGTTTAGGGTTTGCGCGAGCTAGGACGCTGGATCATCAGTACTTGTATTGGAGGGCTACCACTTGAGCCCAGGGTACTGGGGTTCAAATTACGTGTAGCATTACCTAAAGTCAGTCAGGCCATTGGGTATTCCTTGCAATACTTCGTTTTTCCACAAGCTTCCAAATAGTCCTTCAAATTCTTTTGTGTCTTTTAATATTTCCCATCAACCTCACATTTGTAATAGACATAGTAGTACAAATAAAAACCACAAAAACCCAAGCCGAACGTAAATTACGAACCCACACAATCATATATCCGTTCCTCCCCCCTCCCTCCCCCCATCATTGGCCACAGCACAACCCTGACAACCATAGGCCCACATCTGAAAGGTAGGGGTGAATACAATATGCATACAAGTAATAGGATTTGAATGTTTTCAAAAATATTAAAAACTATAGTATACAGGGTGTATTTTAATTGGTGTCAAATATTTTAAGGGTGTATTTCCATCAACCAAACATCAAGAAAATCTCATATAAACATGGGTCTAGAATCGCTTAGTTTCTATGGTAGGAGGAATGGTATTGTTCATTTAATAATCAATTCAACAGAAGTGGTGTAATTAATCAAGACAAAGTTTAAGAGAAATAAACCAAAACACAAGAAGACATAAACATGTTACAAAAATTGATTATAAAATTATCCTCTGCTTCCTTGCACCCTCTGAACCTACGTTCCTTTCTTTGCCATACTCTGTTGAGTACATAGGGTGTTAATTATTTGCTCACATCCATTTAAGACACGCTCTCTTAAAACGTCAACATACGACACAGGAATTGCGTAAACATTGGACTTTAAATGTACCCAGAGATAAAAAAAAATCCATTAGATTTAAATATGCTGATCGAGCAGGCCATTCAATTGATCCCCCACTACTAATCCATCTTTGAGGAAAACCTTTAATAGCTCTCAAACTAAACGTTTCTAGACCCATATTTAAATTAACTTTTCAATATTTGGTCGATGAATATTTGACACGAAATAAAATACAGCCCGTATAGCATTAAATAAACCTATTAGTAGTCATATGTTAACTTAATTTATTATAAGATTGTCTGCTATGATCTTGAAATAAAACAATCACGAATAGCATGCAGTTCAACAAACTTAATAGCCCAATAGCTTTTGTCTTAATGTGAACAAATAATAATGTAGCAATATATTATTTATATTACACTCCGTTTACCCCGAAAATTAGTAAGATTACCTTGTTTTATCACACTACTGTGCTATTTTATAAGCCACACGATAGTGTAACCCAACCAGTAGAGGTAAACGAAGGGTACATCTCACAAACAATAATGATCAGATTTAGCCTAAATTTAAATCCATACACAGTTCCATAATACTTAAAAACCGTATAGCTATACGAGAATATGTTTCAAAACCTAGAATAATAATATTATTTTCAAGTAATACTGAATATAAATACATTACAAATAGCTTAGCTAGTACAGTGATCATGCGCATCACTGTCGTATTTTCCTATAAGTTAAATAATATAGAAAATAATCAAACTGCCTTCCTCTCTTTATTATACGAAGTTAAGTTAGTTATATTTATGTACACTTCATTTACCATTATGTATTCGGTCGGGATAAGATAGTTACCCTGACCGAGTAAAGCAGCGACCGGCAATTGGCGGCCCGCGGGCCAGATACGGCCCACGATGCTATCCCTTCTAGCCCTAAAGGTCAGAAGAAGGAACTGTAGGTCTGTCTATCTATCTGTCTGTTAGTAAAGGTTGCTCACGAAATATTTTGATATGGTCATACGAGCCTCAAACAAAATTAACTGCCGACCGCTGGAGTAAAGAATGGGTAAGATTTTCACCTCTCAGAGTAAACGGAGTGTACAGTATATGTCATCTACAAGTATTATAAGAAAACTCACTCAGGTGCGATTTTCTCTAGTTCCTGGTCAGTAAGGTTTTGAATAATGGCCATCAGTTGGCCAAAGCTATGTGGAGATGGATAGAATTTCTCCTCAATGCGACTAAGTGTACAATGGGCGTAAGCTGTTGACACATGGATGAACGCCTGAAACACACGTGTACTATTATAGTATTAATGATTAAATTGATATGTATGAGCTCTTTACTCTTGATATTACGAAACCTAATGAAATATGAACTAATTAACAAATTTAAAATATCATTCTTACACACATCACCGCTTTTGGCGGTAATAATGTAAGAGGATGTTAGATATTGATCTGACCTCTATTTCAAAGCTATGGTAGTTAAAATTAAGATGATAGGTGTAACATACATTACTCGATTTTATTATGAAAATAGCCTACATCCAAATTTTAAAAGCTACGTAACTATATAACAGTTTGCAAAATTAATATAGCCTATCGCTAAACCAAACAAAAATCGTAAAATTATATCAACCAAGACACATAAGCCTTTAAAAAAAAACTTTAGCTTCCTACGTCTTTTTATGAATTAAAATTGAATTAATGGAGTAATTTTATTTATCAATTATTTTTCTGCATTCCTTAACATCTTGGTGATTACCCGTTTTAAGAAATAACATAAATGCGTCTGATCCTGAGTGAATCTAACGGAAATTTAGCTACAGCTAGCAGATGTGTATATCATTGATGTATTAAATAGCCAAACTATTATAATTGATAGTTACGGTTATAGCCAGGGGCCGCTTAAGGGCTGGGCGAACCGGGCGATTGTCCGAGGCGGCTGTCCGGGGCGCCAGTTCAAGGGGGCGCCAAACAGAGCACCAAATTAACCTAACGTAACCTGGGCGTGATAGGAAAATTATCCGAATACCTAACAACCTGAGCGTAAGAGTGTCGTTCTATGCATAACAGTTGTTCACTTTTTGATACTCTCAAGGAATTTGGCAAATGTGAATAGTTTTTTTTTGTGGTGATTATTAAAAAATATATAGTACCACTCTTATAATGTTATTTTACATCCAACATCTTAAAAATATGGCACCTTAAAATGGTATTTTACAATTATCTCTTAAGCTGTTCATTATCTCAAAGTGTTTTTATAGGCCTAGTAAAATAGAGACAAAAACATTTTCTACAAAACATATTTTTATAGTTTTCTCTGTAATGCTACCCATTTTCATGGAGATTATTTTCAAATTTTCCGACTATCCCCCAATTGTTCAGGATTTTAATTGGTGTCAAGTATTCTAGGGTCGTGTTACCATAAACTAAACATTGTGACATAAAGGGCTGGGTAGAAAGTGTTGACACATTTAATAACAATCTATATTTGCTATTTTTATTACTAAATATTTAAAATTAAGCTTAAAACAACAACAAAAGATTTACAATTTTTCACATTCCCTTGAATTACTCGTTAAAAAAAAGGGTCCTTAAGGTAGCCACCCCTATATACAATATATTGTTGTATGCACTCTTTGAAACTTTACATGAAATTTTGAGCAATGTATCTTGTTGAATTGCTTCAAATTCAACCCCAACCTCAATTAATTCTTTCTTTAAACTTCCGAATTGTTCTTGGACGAGTCGCATAAATATGGCTCTTCAACATGCTCCACAACAAAAAGTTTTTACCGGTCGCCTGGGTTTTGCCGGGGTTGGGCGGCCGGCTGGAGGGTAGTCAGTCCTTGTAGGCTGATGTTTGGGCATTGTGGGCCGTTAGCCCATCTTTCTGGAATAACATGTTGATGTATCTATTCCCTTCCATTGCAGTTCAGAGGTCAGAAAGGTCGAATATCAATGGTGGTGCTTTGCAAAATGTTTCCTGCAAACCTTGTTTCATGATATGGAGACATCGCCTGGCCACTACGTACACCAGACTTAACAGCTCCGGATTTCATCTTGTGGGGCATGTTGAAGAGTCATGTTTACGTGACTCACCCAAGAACAATTCAGGAACTTAAAGAATTGTGGTGGAGGTTGAAGCAATTCAACAAGAGACATTGTGCAAAGCCATGTCAAGATTCAAAAAGCGCAAAACAACGTATGGCATATAATGGTGGCTACCTAAAGGACATTGTTTTTTAAGGGTATGTGGAAAACTCTCTATCTTTTGTTGTTAATTTAATTTTAATTTGAGGCATTTAGTAGTTGAAATAAATGGGTCAACACTTTATGCCCCACTCTGTATTATCTTTTCTTAATGTTTGATTTATGGGAACACGACCCTAGAATATTTGACACCAATTAATATACACCCACGCCCGAGTTCAAAACTTACCTCGGGCCGTCCCTAGTTATAGCTGCATATAAATATCATATTCTTTTAAATCAATATACGCATTCATATAATTATTTTCATTGTAGTCTACCATTGGCAGCAAAGCCCTTCCGGGTTAAAGATGTCTGCGTTAGCTGATAGCTCGTGATCTTGATTCAGGGCTGTACTGAGGGGGGTATTGAGGGTTAAAAACCCCCCCAAATAATTAGGGTGAATTAAGAATTTATTTTCATAATGTTATGTTTTTGTGATATTATATTTTCCATTTCTAAGGGTGTTGTTAGCTCTCTTCGTTCAAGGGTCGAGAAGTCAAAATGTACCTAATTAAAGCTTGGCTGTGACTGAATATTCTCAAATCTTTAAAATATTTTCCTTATTACGACCAACCTTTCCAAGAAATTTCAACTCCTGTTATTTCCATTCCAACTCTGGAATTTCCAAGTTCAGCTAATACCTGACTTTTGTTTTCACAACTGGCCAGCCGAACCTTGGTGGAAAGAGGGGCTATCTCCAAGAAAGTAATAAGGTACAGTTACACCAGATAGCACACATATTATTTGTTTTAATGTGACATAAATATGACATAAATGTAACAAATTATTATTTTATATTTGTATAAAACCTAGAATGAGTTGGTCCCTACCTGTTAAGACTGACTTTGCTAAAAATTTACAAATAATAGAAGCTGTAAAAAACTTAAACACTAAAAATGTTTGGCAATGCAATGTTTAGTGTAAGAAACAGTTTAAAACGTACTCCCATGATATTGATAGAGTTTCTAGGAAGTTAACAAACTTAAAACTGCTATTTTGTTGTTACTTCATTTGGGATGCTGTCGATGAAACCACAGATGTTAAGGGTCGATTTATCACTAACCGTGTGATAAGTAAGCTAGATCCTGAAGAACCTTCCAAACCACATATGATTTACTGCAAAGTGCTGGACCTTACGAATCATTACACTGTTGCAAGATTCATGAATGATGTATTGAAAGTGTTGTGCCCTGGGGGAGCTCACGAGGAGAAGGTCGTTGTTTTGTATTTGGATGCTACGGCATATATGCTGAAACCCGCGGCTGCTTTGAAGTTGTTCTACCCTGATATGATGTACTGTATCTTACTGTTTGGCTCATGGACTAAAACGTGTTGCGGAAGACATTAGAGCCAAGTTCCTCCAAGTGAATAAATTAATTTCTGAGACATAAACAAAAGTGTTTTTGAAAGTCCTACAGTGAGCTCAAAATTACAAACAGCACTTTCCAGATGCGCTATTGCCCCCAGAACCAGATCTAAAAAGATGAAGAGCATGGATAGAAGCAATCAACTTCTACAATAAACAATTTGGAGCTGTGAAGTCAGTAGTAGATATGTTCGACCCTGAGTATGATATATTTGTGCGCGACTGTCAGAATTCATTCAGTGACCCAAAAGTGGCCAGTTCAACTGCACACATCAGGAGCAGCTTTGGCTGGTTACCGGAGAGCATCAAAGATTGGAAACATCTGGACTTCCACTACAAGAATCTATAGGTCTAATGGAAAAAGCAATTGAAAAACTGAGTGCCATGCAAGGCAGAACCGGTGTGTTTCTACTAAGTTACAAGCAGTGTTAAAAATAAACCCAGAATATTCAACGATTGTCAATGTGTGCCATGTACTTAATGAAAATAATGATAATCCCCCTGAGGACATTTCTTCCGAGAAAATACCTCTATTAAAATACACCCCAGTAACATCTTGTGACGTGGAAATGATATTTTCTGCCTACAAGCATATTCTGTCTGATCTGACAAGCGTCAATCAATGACCCTTGAAAACATTGAAATGTATATAATTGTATGTTGTGCGACAAAGTACAAGTAATCCATCAATATGTGCGCCAATCACATTGAAAACCAGATACAGGTTTCTTGCTATGTATAATACTTGTTTTATATAATACTAGCTTTTGCCCGCGGCTTCGCTCGCGTTAATGTAGATTTTATCAATAAATTCAGGTTGTCAATTGACACAGAAAGTATGACAATAAAAACGATGAACATATTGAGGTTGTTAGTCAATAGAGGTAGAGATAAAGAAAAAACAAACTACACAATATAAATCAGGATTAAGTGTAGGAGTAGAAAAGAAGTAGCGGAGTGTGTGTCAGTAGAGTCACAGGTTATGCCTTGCCACGAATTGGAAGATCCTACTCCATCTTAAATTTTACTTACAGTTAATTAACATCCCTTATTTACTCCGCTTGTTCTTGACCGTTGCAATCATGGGCACAGAATAGATCATTATTTTAGGACGCCCCTATATACTATGTTGTATGTCCTTCCATTTGACGCAAATACATACAAATTCTGGGCATTGGACACACGTGAACAGGCTACATATAGCTGGCCATGGGGAAAACATGGCATTTACAAATGCACCCCTGCTGCCTGCAATGTTTGCCCTTGCGCTTTGTTAATAGTAATAGCAAAACTAAGTTTGATTGGAAACTGGAGTCTTTTGAATTGAAATGGTAGGTCAGTGGGGATTATTGGGATTCGAGGTATGATTACACTTTCCCCTTTTCCCACACCTGTTAAAATGGTGGCACAGATTATATTTTGCCCTAATTATGTAATTCGAAGCATCGTCCCATTACATAAACGGGGTGCATCTAAATTTCGCATAAGCATAACTGGTACACCTAATTTCAATTGTAGTTTATGTGAGGGTACACCCGATAGCTCCAGAGAATTTAAAAACTCAGCGGGATATGAAGTGCTCTGTTCTGTGTTCATGATTGTATCTATTGACAAATATTATTAATAGCACCGCGTCTTACTATATTGACAAATACTCCTTTATTTCTCCCTGCACCTCTTTCAAAATGTCAGTGTTGATTTTGTTAACGATTTCATTTTTTGGTGCAAGAATTGCTCTTGCACACACACAAAACCAATGATCACAATTTAAATTTAGTTGTAAGTCTGGGTAAACTTTAGCAATGAGCTCCACATCATTTTCCACCAAATTACAGAACTCCCCTGTAAGTAAAATACAACCTTCAGCATCCGTGTCCAAACGTCCATCGCCAATTTTCAATAGTGTCTTTGTGTAATGTCCTGAATCTACGTCATTATAAAGGTGGACTCTCATATTCGTTGTTAGTCTGAGTTTTTTCACTTTTGCCCACAATCTTGATGACTTGAGACAGGCTTTGATTTCATATGCATGTGTGCCCCTATGGATCACCGGTAGAGTTTGTCGGAAGTCACCAGCCAGTAAAACTACCATTCCTCCCATAATATCTGTACTGTCTCGCAAGTCCTGAAGAGTTTGGTTTAACGCCTCTATAGCTTTTTTGTGGGACATCGTACTTTCGTCCCACACTAAAAGTTTACATTGTCGTAGCATCATACCTCGAGAGCTATGTTTGTTGAAATTGCAGATGAGTGACTCTTCCTGTGCAAGTGCAAGATTTAATGGCAATTTTAGAACGGAATGTGCAGTACGGCCACCTTTCAGTAGTGTAGCTGCTATAGATGTGCCTAAAATAACTCGGGAACAGATTTTTATTCGGGATATCAGATTTTCTTCTGGATACCGCAGGTTCCTTTTTCTGTACTCCAGGCATCATGTTGCAATTAATTTATTCATATCAGTAGGCCGAGTTGTTATGCCGGACGACCGTCTAAAAGTTATTTATTTCTATCCCTCAGGAAAAGGACTTTTTTCTGGATTATAGGTATCCTATGTCCTTTTCTGTACCCATGACAACGTGTATGCGAAATTTCATGATGATCGGTCGATTAGTTTAGGCTTTAGGCGTGAAAGCGTAACAAACAAACAAACTTACATTCACATTTTTTCTGAATGAAAGGTACCCTATGTCCCTTACTGTACCCATGACAACGTGTATGCGAAATTTCATGATGATTGGTCGAGTAGTTTAGGCTTTAGGCGTGAAAGCGTAACAAACAAACAAACAAACTCACATTCACATTTTTTTTTCTTGATGAAAGGTACCCTATGTTCTTTTCTGTACCCATGACAACGTGTATGCGAAATTTCATGATGATCGGTTGAGTAGTTTAGGCTCTAGGCGTGAAAGCGTACCAAACAAACAAACAAACAAACTCACATTCACATTTTTTCTGGATGAAAGGTAACCTATATCCTTTTCTGTACCCATGACAACGTGTATGCGAAATTTCATGATGATCGGTCGAGTAGTTTAGGCGTGAAAGCGTAACAAACAAATAAACAAACAAACAAACTCACATTCGCATTTATAATAGTTAGGATTACATATTTTTTTATAAATATACATATTTAATTATATATCTATGTATTTTATTACATATTAACGTATCCTATTTTTCTATATGAAATTACATAAAAATCCCAGCTCTAGCCATCATACATAAAAATTTGGTGACGGTAGAAAACACCTTGCCAACAAGCCTTGCTAGTCCCATGAAGAGAAGAGTCACCCAATTAGAATCCAACATGACACAGTTTATCTTCGCTAGCTCTAAAAAAAACTTTGCCAAGGCTATTTTAAATCTATCCTGATTCACTAAAAAACAATGGTCCAAACACAAAATAAAACTTTGGAAGGGTCTTTGAAAGCAAGTTCCTTCAAAGTAGCTTGTTTTTTTCACACCAATATTACAAACAAAATATTTCCTTATGAAAATGAGCTAACCAAGAGTACTTTTGAATTACTATTAATATTAATAGTATTTGATCATAACTATCAAATTTTAAAATTATTTTAAAATTATCATTAAATTTGAATAGTATTTTAGAATTTAAAGAAAACATTGTATGCATTGTGAGTAGTAAGTCTCGTTGAACATCACTATTTTGATAAAAAAAAGTAAGCCTATGTAATGATTGTAACGTGAGTAGCTAGGGGGTCCAGATAGTACAGGACGCTGTTAAGCTGATATTTTTATCCCTGGCCTGTGATTGGCTGTTGGCTTCCCCTCCCCCTCCCCTGCCCCCTTTAAACGGTTCCAAACTTGTTGGTCCCTCCTCCTCCCCGACCCCCTTTCAACGGTTCCAAACTTGTTGGTTCCTGCCCAAACTTGTTTGTTCCTGCCTAAACTTGTTTGTTCCTGTCTCATTGGTTTTTTATGTCTGGGTAGGATTTCACTTCCCCTCACTTCGTCATACCCTCTTCGCGAGATCCGTGTTTCAAAACCCTCAAGGGGGGTGGAACGCATTTGGAAGGGAAACTTTTATGTCGCAATCGGCATGGAGGATTGAGTAAGAGTCGTGAACCCTAAGCTTGTTATAAATGTTGAAAGCGGGTAGTAATGACCCTATTGAAGAGTCATTAACCCACCCCACCCCAAGCCCTCTTGACGCATAGGGTAGTAGCCCTCTGAAGGCCCCGGCCCAGATGTGCTTTGTAACGCTCAATCCTGGGCTGATTTTTTGGAAACAATCCTTATTAGAGTACCTTGTGTTTCAGCGCTTTACATGTACGGTAACATGGATTCGAACCTTGATATATTTGCCCGAATGAGAGACAGAATAATAAAATTAGTGGTTGTACAGGGATGTACCATCATTTGACCTGGGTTGAAATGTGAAAACATATAGGTAGTTTAAGAATCAAATAGCCAAAGCTATTATTTATGCTTTTAGTGAGGATTACTCCATCTAGATATCATTGACACACTGGACACAGGATTCGAACCCGCGGCCTTTGGCTCAACAAAACAAATAATCATGCGTCATATAGAGTTCTCTCCTCTTTTTAAATAACCGGCTAAAGCAGACAATATAATTTCTACGGTTAATTATTATGTCGGTATACTTAAACACGTTGAAACACTATATTTTTGTTTTAAAAGCATCTACCCTCAGCAGAGTGTCAAATTGACGCCAACGCCTTCTGGATATCTTTGCCCAAACGAGAGACAGAATAATAAAACTAGTGGTTGTAGGGATGTACCATAATTTGCGCTGGGTTAAACTTGAAAACATATAGGTAGTTTAAGAATCAATAGCCAAAGCTATTATTTATGCGTTTAGTGATGATTACTCCATCTAGATATCATTGACACCTGGACACGGGAATCGAGCCTGGGACCTTTGGCTCAAAAACAAATAATTATCATGCGCAATTGAGGGTTCTGTCTCTCTCTCTTTTTAATAACCGGCTAGAGCAACAATATAATTTCTACGTTTAATTATTATGTCGGTATACTTAAACACATTGAAACACTATATTTTCGTTTTAAAATCATATTCCCTCGTCATAATGTCACATTGATGGTTACTAGATGACCGCGCTATCTGTTATTGAAAAAGTAACAGTGGGGGTTTCTAGATGCCACCGCCATCTATTGCTCAAACTTTAACTAAGCTATTCAGGCAAACGTGGGATAACCGTTACTTGGGGGGAGAGAGATCGCGCGCGTATTGTTACTTGTAGATGTTACATTTTTATACAAATTTAAAATATGTTTTTAATAGTTAAAGAGCGGCAAACTTACATATTAGATTATCTATTGCGTCCAACAGTTTACCTCAGCAGGGAATTGATTCCAACTTTCTTCACCAGAAATAGATGAGCCTGACATTTAGACGACGTGCCCACCGGGAGTTGAACCTCCGTATCTTTCGGTGGGGTGGTAGGGATTGGAAGCCCTTACATCGGTCACCGGCAGAGTTTGACGGTAGTGTGTGACCAGGCGAAATGTGCACCATCATTTGCTAGGGTTTGAAATGTGAAATTAGCGTTTGTTGACCTATCAACCCTAGTAGGGATGTGAACCCCCTCCTACCTCCTTACGTCACAGGGCGAGCTGTGTACCTGCATTTGCGCAGTTGGAAAAAATAAACACGACCTCAGAGGGTATGTTACCAGCAGAGCTTGACATTTATTTTACGTTAGGGTGTGACCAAGCGAAATGTGCACCAGCATTTGCCCGGTTTGAAATGTGAAATAAGCGTTTGTTGACCTATCAACCCTAGTAGGGATGTGAACCCCTCCTACCTCCTTACGTCACAGGGGAGATGTGTACCTGCATTTGCGCGGTTGGAAAAAATAAGCACGACCGCAGAGGGTGGATAGTGGTCCTTCACGGCATAAAGGGCCGCATAGACAGCAGCGGAGTAACACGACCGTGTTAGCCGGACGCATGAGCAAAAATGACGAGTAATGGTAAAGCTAAGCTAGACTTACATGAATCGGGCAATCACCGATAAGGAAACAATATTATTGACCAATAAGAAGCCGACACCTTTACATGTGGCACACCCCGTTGAAGCGACTATAAATAGACCTTGAAATCATTATATTCGGACATTATAATTAATAATCAGGCCCCCGTATTAGTCTCTGGAGATGTGAGCAACAAACTGCCTGATGTTTGCGACGGGCTGGACGCGATTGATCGCCTAATATGTAAGTTTGCCGCTCTTTAAATACTAAAGAACATATTTTAGGACCCTCTACAAGTAACAATACTATAGCCACTAGCTTGGAAATAGACAGCTTACTACGCAAGATTTATCCGCGTTCTCTCCTCTCCCATACCACCGTTGCTTCGCCATCATTACCAAAACCCTTTGTCAGCTGACCGTTTCAAGTCTAAGCAAAAAGAATATTAGCTCTTACGTTCATAGTATAAAAGGTTATTATTATGACAAACATTCAAATCCAAAAAGAGAGAGAGAATATTATAATCGTCGCTTTAGCCACTTATTAAATTCACGTTTACAATGTGCTGGATCAAATTCTTATAAGATATTCAGCCGCCACCTTAACTCATTCGATAGCATGTCTGTATACTAAACTATTGGTCCCAGGTTCGATTCCTGACACGGCTAAAAATGTTTACTTGATAAATTAACAGTTCAGCGGAACCGGATTAGTGAATGTCCTAGGCTTTTAAATTATTAATATTTTACGAATAAAAAAGTGACCTGCGCTTTAGGATGGAGAACTGTAACGGATATAAATTAAATCATTATATTCAATGAAAAAAGGTTTTATTTAATTCTAAAACAAAATTATTTCTACCAAGAGAAAACTTTATTCTGACCACTAAAAAAATACTTTCTAAAATTAATTTCTATTTTTAACAATTTGTGTTAAGACATGTTCTCCCCAATAACTTATTTAAAGCTAAATTTCTTTAATCAATAGCGTGGTTGTCGTAAACCTGCTTACTTATCGGGCTAACAGATGACGTTGTAAGTCAATTTAGAGCCAAAAAAGTGCGCTCTACTGAGCAATTATATGGTTTTAAAACGGGAATAATGTAGATCTAGTGTTTCAATGTGTTTTAAGTATACAGATATTTCTTACAGGCATTCAAATATATACCGGCATAATAGTTAGCCGGAGAAATTATATTTTGCTTTACCGATTATTAAAAAGAAAGAAAAACCCTATATATTTGTTTGTTGAGCCAAGGGTTCCGGGTTCGATTCCCCCGGCATAGCTGAAAATCTAACATTGGTGAAATGTAGGTTTAACCTTTCATTGTGATAAATTAACTGCTCTGGACTGTATTTTGTACATGTCCTAGGGTTCAAGTGTATTTATTACACACACTTTGCGAGTGTTGGTATCAGTTAAAGGAATTATGTTTAGGAAAAATTGAAACAACCTATTATATTTATACCAAAAGTAGTTTGAAATTTAAAAGTATTATATTTTTGTGGTATCATTTTAAAGAGAAAAAAACACGCGTAAGTTTGCAGAAAATAAAATAAATAATTTAAAAATATGATTGGAACAATTATATTTCAAGTGTTTACTTTTGAAGTTAGTTTGACACGTGTTAGAATGGATGCTTTTATGTTTTAGTTCAAATTGATGGTGGAAATGTCGGCTCCATCCTCCCACCTTCAATCCTGGTGAAATGTGTGGTCCTGGCTAACACACCCACAGCCCCCATCCAGCTGATGGGAGGTGTGCAACCATCGGGACAAGGAGACAGTGCTCCCGCCATCACCGGCCGTGACTCCCGTTCCCCTGCTGCAGTAGCACCGCCTCCAAACCTGGGAGACGGTGTTCAAGCCTAAGCTGAGGCGAGGCAGACGAGATCCACGGTCCTATTTCAACCCGTGGTGGCGGTGGCAGGATCATCATCTTCGGCACCACGGCCGGGAATTAGTGGCCCGGTAAATCAGGTTGGTGGGGCGTTTTCTCAAGGCGTCTCTCTTCGAATTGTGCTTTGCTAGGGCGTCACGGAGCTAGCTCAGAGGATCACGTAGGTCTGATATTAGACCACACAGACTCCTCTTCAAGACCTGTATGTGTATCATTTAGATGCGCAGATCAGCTTGACGTGCAGGCTATGCTCTCTAATGAAGAACGAGTGTTACAAAGCAATGCTTCGTTCCTCTCTTCGTCCACCTTGTGTGTCAAGTTACACCAATTTAAAGAGCTGCGTGGGGGTAATCATAAATGGGATAAACTCTCTCCCACTAGCACACATAGCCGTAATAGCAAAATAATCATTACGATTCAAAATGGTGAAGATACACTTTGTCTTGCCCGTGCATTGGTCGACGCTAAGACTGTGTGTGACGTTAAAAAAGAACCAGGATGCATGGATGTGAACACCGTTAAACAAATCAAAATTGATCGTCTTATTCAAAAACTGAAATTAGAGTAACTATGTCGTGATGCCCGTGTGAATCTTTTGAAAGGTGGTGGGCTAACTAAACTGAGACAAATTCAAACTTACCTCTTAGAATACAAAATCACTGTGTTCAGGGAACGTCGGAGGAGACAAGTCCTATATGAGGGGTTTACTCTTCCCGAACATTCTTTTAATGGCTACCTTGATTTGTATTTTCACGACGATAAGGAAAACAATTTTGATGTATAATATTCTTGACAGCCGCATTTAAGTGCGTGTAATTTTGCCGTGAGTGCCATGTGCCGTTCAGCACAAAGCGCAAGAACAAATGCGAATCTGCGTGCAAAAAGTGCTACGCTAAAGCGGTTTTCAGTGAAGTCCATTTGTGGTTTGTAAAGACTGTCGGCGTTGTTTACAAATCTGACTTGTTTTGATAGCCATAAACCTCCCAGTTTTTGCAGAGGTCAAATGTTGATCTGTGATGTCAAAAAGTTTTGTGAGGTCTGTGGGCAATTTTTCAGTTTGGAAAGGTCAAATTATTCACATAGGTGTTCTGAGACTTTTTGCAGAGTATGCAAACCCATCGTCTTTTTGGTCATTTCTGATATATGAAGGCCCTATCCAAGCCGTCACTGGAAAAGAGCAATTTCATGTTTGTACTCTATGATTTTGAATGCAGACAAGGAACTTTTCTTCAAGATGAGGTCAACACGTACTTGCAGGAACATAACCTCTTTGTTGTGCAAACGTGTTGCAAGGCTTGCCTTCATATCAATGTACATGGCCATCATTGCACCGAATGTGGGGGCGATAGGACGTGCATATTCAAGAGTAATGCCACAATGAACCAATTTTTCGGATTTTTATAAAAATTAAAACCACAAAATTTAAAGCATCACCCTCCTAGGCAATAATGTAAAGGGCTATGATGGAAATTTTACTATAAAATACATGATGGAGGTAAAATGTGTACTCCAGAGCTTAGAGCGAACGGTGGTAAAATTATGTCCATGCGTTTCGGCCCGCTCCAAGTTATTGTTTCGCTGAACTTTCTCCCAATGTCGTTGTGCAAGATGCCCAAAACATTCGGCTTGGACGAGTCTTTGGCTAAGGACATTTCCGCCGTTTTTTCAATAAAAAATTAAACACGGGGTATAGGGGTCCCTTGCCACCAAAGGAGGACTACGGCATCGATGAGATGTCAGTTGAGAGAAAGGAGCATTTTGAGAAGTGGTATGACGCGCTGGTCAAAAAAAAATTATGTTTTTTATTTTAACGCGAGTTGGAACTGTATTGCCTGAAAGATGTAGAGATCCGACGGAAGGCTTGCCTAAAGTTTAGAGATATGCTTATGCAAAAAGCAAAAGTGAATCCTTTCAGAGAGGCGTGTACGATCGTTGGAGTGGCCATGTTGGTTTACTGCCGAAGTCTTCTTTAGGAGAATACCATCGGTATTATCGTTAACGGTGGCCACCGGTGTGCAGACCAACAGTGGCTCTGCTGGGAGGCCCTTCAACGTGGTGTCTCTATCCTTCATGCGGGTAACGGCCGTGAGGAATATGTATTAGGGCAACGTGTAGACGGCGTTGTTAAAGCTAAAGTATACTACCACCATCTTCCAGTTCTGAGGCTGTTAATGGCACGGGTGTTCTTTCTGTTATCATAACAGGACCACCCTTATGAAAAACAGCCGCCACGCTACCATGGAGACAGAATATGAAGCTACCATGGCTTGCGTGGAAAAATTTAAGAATACAGGCTATACGGTCGTAGAAATGTGGGAGTGTATGTTTAATGTGATGAAACGCACAGACTTTGGCGGGAATACAAATTGTATCAAACTCTTCCACGAAGAAGACCTTTCTTATGGAGAGAATATCAAGTACTTGGATGTGAGTTCATTGTATCCTTACGTTTGCAAGTATAAAAATTATCCCATCGACCACCCCAAAATTCACTTGGAGCCAAATTTTCCGTCCATAGAACAAGTAAAAGGTATAGCCAAAGTTACTGTGACGCCTCCGTGGAATTTATTCATGCCCGTATTGACTACACGGATGCATGACAACCTTATGTTCATCTTGTGCAGGATATGCGGGGAGGAAAAAAACAAAGGCTCATGTCAGCACAACGAAAAAAAGATCGTTGGTTGACAGGCGTCTGGGAGATTGACGAGATCCGGGAAGCCGTTGAGAAAGTCTACACCCTTGAAGCAGTACACGAAGTGTGGGAGTACGATGTATCTGTTTACGATCGTCAGACAGATTCTGGTGGATTGTTTCACGGGTACATTGATACTTTTCTGAAAATTAAACAAGAAGCCAGTGGGTGGCCAGATGATCACAAGATGAGAAGTTAGCTTATATTCAAAATTATTGGAAAGGGAAGGGGTAAAACTCTATTTTGGTTCTGTTTGTATAAACCCTGGTCTCCGCAAACTGGCTAAATTCTTTTAAATTCACTATGGGTTAGTTTGGGCAAAGACCCGATTTACCACATGTAGCCGTTGTCAACGACTATCAGGGCATCCACAAGTACCTGATGGATCCCTACATCACCGTGGACAGCGTCATTGATGTAAGTGATGAGGTTATGTTCCTCAATTACAAGGATGCGAGTGACACTTTGAGCCCTAATCCTAACATCAATGTGGCGGTGGCATGCTACACGACTGCTGTGGCTAAGTTTTACTTATACAGAATCCTTGAAAAATTGGGGGACTACGTTTTGTATCATAATACAGATAGCGTTCTATTCACGGAACGCCCCGGCGATTAGAGTCCACCGACCGGATACTTTTTAGGTGACCTCACTGACGAACTTGAAGATTATGGTCAGGGAAGCTATATTAGCGCCTTTTTATCTGGTGGCCCCAAGAATTTCGCGTACCGAATTTGTGTTGGTAGCAATCCTGCCAAAACAAAAACGTTGTGCAAGGTTCGCGGGATCAACATAAACTATGGCAACTAAAACGACGTTAATTTTGACGTTTTGAAAGCGATGGTCACCGAACGGGTTGCGGAAAGATACATACAGATACAGCACAAAATTGTAAGAAAAGGTCTTGCGACTGAATGTATTGTTTCGCAGAATAAATTCTACCAAATGGCGGAAAACCGATGATTTTAACACGTTGCCGTTTGGGTATAAGAGTCCTTGTAAGCGCGCTCATCACGACTAAAAGATGATCATTTATACGGGCTGAGTAATCATATTTTTATTTCACTCTTGACAGTTCCACTGACATACCATTTTTTTAAAAATTTTGAGATGTTTTCATATTTTTTCTGCATAAAAACAAGCAAATTTTTTTATTGATTTATTTTATGCACCTGGATACTTTTTCATATTATTTATCCACCAGTACAATCCTTCACCTACCCGATTATTTCTAGTCAAATAGAGTTACTTGTTTGTATATATATTTATTTTATCCTAGTCAAATTTTTTATTTTATTTTACATATTTTAAATTGAAACCATCTGGTAATTGGACATTGTTTCTTCTTCACCAAATATACAGCTGTTGACTCTATCTTGTCAACTAAGTCTACAGCTCGGTTTCGATCATAATACTAATCTGATCAAAGTCCCAAAGTCACCGTACGCCACCAATATTCTACCAGGCATGCTCTCGCAAATGTACTTCTACACGGATTTTGTCGGTCCTCAGCCCGTGGGTGACATTGTAGCACTGATTTTACATATCGTTGGTATCAACAACACAAACTATCTCTACGACATACATAGGACAGTTAGCTATATTCCGTTGCACTACTTGCCCGTACTTAGAAGGGAAATTGAAAGCCTGGAAATCAATATAAGAACAGACACTGGGGGAACTCGGAACATGCAAATGAGCCTAGTCTCTTTGTGTGTTTATCTCTTTTAATAATAATATAATAATAATAATAATAATAATAATAATAATAATAATAATAATAAAGGCATTTTTTTACAGTAGCTTATCAGAAAAATAACAAAATAACAAAAACCTCACCTTCAATCCGATCATGTTTCGAGCAAGTTCTAACATGTTTTTAGTGCCAGAAGCATTAATGCCAATAGCGACATCTATTCTCTCGTCAAAGCGGACGGTGGCCGCTCCATGAAACACGATGTTCACCTGATCCACGAGTTTCAATCGGTCAGTTTCGCTCAACCCTAGACCAGGCAAGGCACAGTCCCCAGACAGAGCCACCACACGGTGGGGGAACTTCGGAACTTCTTCCTTTAATCTAGAAAACAACTTCAAAATCCAACAAAATATTAATTAAGATAACATTCATTTATTTCTCTTTCTTTCTATATATTATGAAGGATGATAAATAATCATTTATTAGAGTCAAAATGTAAACATCACGGGAATATTGTTAAAGATATAAATAATTTTAAAACTATCACAAATAGTATTTATACATTAACTACATTATTCTACTTTGGATTGAAACAACTTTTTATGTAGGCCCACTCTAATGTGGTATGAACTTTAAAAAATATAAGGAAGCAATATAAAAATAATGTACCTTAATCTAAATGTTAAGAGTTTTCAGTTGTTATTATGGTCCTGTAACTAGAACTCTTAAAAGGGTACAGCTAATACAAAGAGAGGAAATCATGAAATTTAAAAGGAAGCAGGAAATATATCAACAATAGAAATACTTTATTCAGCAAACGAAAAACAAATAATTTTAATTTAAATACAGAAGTGCCGTCGAGATGACTGCTATTGATAATCAATGAGTTGCCTAGGAACACTATCAAAGATATGACAAATAATTAAAGAGACAAACTCTTATGATTATCATCACTGGCAACATATTTAAATGGGAGAAGCCCCCAAAACAACAATACTCAAAGGTGGATCAAATATATGTAGAGTACGGTAATTTATAAGTTTTATAGGGTTAAGCCCAAAATTTAATGTATTATGAGTTAAGCTCCAAACATTAATAACTAGCAAAACATTTAAATTGGAGAAGCTCAAAGTTTAATATATTATGAGTTAAGCTCTAAACGTTAATAACTAGCAAAACATTTAAATGGAAGTAGCCCAAAATTTAATATATAATGAGTTTGGCTCCAAACATTAATAACTAGCAAAACATTTAAATTGGAGAAGCTCAAAGTTTAATATATTATGAGTTAAGCTCTAAACGTTAATAACTAGCAAAACATTTAAATGGAAGTAGCCCAAAATTTAACATATAATGAGTTTGGCTCCAAACATTAATAACTAGCAAAACATTTAAATGGGAGAAGCCCAAAGTGAAAATTATTTTTTATATGAACCCTCATGTTCAAAAAGTTAAATGGAAAGATTCTGGCGTGAAAATAAATATGGCTGAAACAAAGGTCTTGACATTACATTCAAAATAACGGCCAAAGATTTAGCGGGATAAGCCCAAAGTTTCATACTTACATGACGTCCGTGATGAAAGAACGAGTCCAGTCTAGTACTAGTTACTGAAACCATTCCTGAGGGTGTCTTAATTTCTAAAGTGTAAAATTAAAAACATTAACTAACTATGGGGACATAGCACAACCTTGTCTAACACCCTATACAATGTCAAACCATTCGCTCAAAGTTCCATCCACCCTAACGCAGGCTTTACTTCCATCATTCACCGCAATAATTGTATTTATTAATCATGCATCCACACCATATTCTCTAACAACATTCCATAATATACTCCTATTTACCCGATTGTACGCTTTATCTAGCTCAACGAATGCACAATAAACTTTATTCCTTACTAGCATACAATTCTTAATCACTTGTTTCAATGCAAATATCTGGTCCATGCAATTTCTACCTGGCATAAAACCACATTTTACACCCCAAATCCTGCCCACAGTTTTTTCACGCACCTATAAATTAAAACTCGTCCAAAAACTTTGCCTGGAATACTCAACAAACTAATCTCCCTATAATTCTTACATTCACTCTTACTGCCTTTACCTTTATACAAAGGAACAATGGCAGCGTTCTTCAAGTCATTAGGAGCGTTCGAAATCCCGGCACACACATTGAACAACTCACACAATCTGGCAAGTAGTACCATGCTCCCACACTTAAGCATTTCACTTCTGAATCCATCTACGCCTACAGCCTTACCATTCTCTATTATATTCATAGCTTTAAACAACTCAGCTTCGTTTATTCTTTAATTCCTTATAGAATTTTCCCTATTTTCTATTACTTTCTCCACATTATCTTCATACAATTGCTCAAAATACTCTTTCCATCACTTTTTATAAAGTGTTCATACCAGATCAGCTCACTACATTCATTCTGAATGTCATAAGTATTTCCTTGTACTCCTTGTTTCGTTCTGTTTACCCACTTCCATAACAGATTCTTATTTCCTTCAAAATCATTCTGCATTCTTTCTCCTTCTTTCAATATCATTTGTTCTTAACTTTCCTTTACTTCTTTCTTTGCATTCATCTTTTTCTCTTTGTATATGTCCCACATACTCTTATGTTCTGCTTCACTCTTCACAGCAATTATTCGTTTGTATGCTTTTTTCTTTTCTCTCACAGCTTCTTTCCCCTGTTCATTCCACCATGCATATCTTTTTAGGTTTCCCATCACCGCGGATCCACACAAAACTTTCACGCACTTAAATACAGTCTCTTTTATTCTGTTCCAAGCATTTTCAATATCATTAGTATTTATTTCGACATATTATTCATGCTCTTGTAAAGTTAATTTTTCGCCCAGCAATCTTTCATATTGCTTTCTCACACTTTTATCCATAAACTTTTCCACTTTCACTCCTACTTGCTTACTACTCTTGCGCTGCATTCTCACAAAATGCCTACCTAACAACTACTTAAATCACTAGGCAGTGATCCGTTCCACATTCAGCTACACGCACAGCCCTAGTATTCTTTACTAAACTTTTCAATCTCTCATCTAACACCACAAAATCAATCATTTTTCTTGAATCGCCTCTTTTCCATGTACACAAGTGAATATATTTGTTCTTAAGCCATGTGTTCAACAAAAATAAACCTTTTTCTAAACACAGACTCACTAATTCATTACCATTCTCATTTACTCTATCATCACTATATCTTCCTTTTACTATTTCTGTATTCTCGTTTTGGGTACCCATCCATTCACATCTCCTAGTAAAATAATTCTTTCACCCAGTTCACATGCATTCAAGACTTCATTGAACTCATTCCAAAACTCCACTCTCACAATTTCCTCTTCACCCTCCATCGGAGAATAACCAGCAACCAATATAATTCAACGAATACCTATTTTCATACGTACCCATAGAAGTGTAGTTGACACGAAATCATACCTTCTCACAAACAACTTAGCTGTTGGGCATAGGATTTGTTACACGTTACCACTAGTGAGATTTAGTGACCCTATCTCTAACCACAGAAAACTGTGTCGTCGAGTGAGCAACCGAAGTCAGAGGTGAAAATCCAAAGCAAGTGTCAAACAGAACTTCTAGGGCCATCCGGTGACCGTCACCCTGATTACATTATTAAACTACTACCAAGTGAGCCACCGGACTCGGTTGTGATAGGGCTGGACGATCACCTAGGTGGCAGCACGGGAACTTTACCTCAAAAACATTACAATGTGTACAGAAATTTAATACGTAACATGTTGTATCTAGGGAATAATAAATATCTGTAAGTTTATACATTTAGGATATAAGGTATTGTTTGGTTGTGTCCATTTTAAGATAAGTTTTAATAAGAGCAGCCAGTGGGGAGAATGGAAGTCATCTCTCACTGGTAGAACCAATTGGTGTAACGATGACCACTTAAAATAATATATATGTATTAGCTTGCCTGTGTATTATAATGTTTTGCTTGCGAGTCTTTGATATGTGAATAAATAAATGCATCACATTATAACCTCTCTTAGAACTCAGGACGGATTTCTCCATGACTAGACCCCCGTTAATTTATAACTATGTCTCCCTCATGTTCCCCGTTCTCATAGTTTATTTAAATTAAATATTTCCGTCTAAGGCACTAATATGGTCAATAGCTAACCTTAAATTTTCAAAAGTCTGCTTACGGGGGGTGGGCAGTAATTTCATTTCCAAATTTCAACCAAAAAAAATATATTTATCCATCCCCATAGATTTTCAACGCCAGATGGGCAGAACTTTATTATTTTTTCCCACCAGGGTTACGTATGAAATAAATGGTACGGCGCACCGCACAGACTTTCTCTCTCTTTCTATAAACTCACAATATTTCTGAATGGAATAATGTACATTATATCATCACAACTCCACATAAGCACACGCATAAAATAATATACAATGATATAGAATCAATGAGAAAAGAGGCGCATCTTTGTCCATCTAAGAGCATTTCAAACAGTTTAATGTCTTCCACAAGGGTCAACACTTCGTATTACAATTTCGATTTCTGGTTAAAATTTTAACATTTTATAAGGTGTTGCAGATCTTCAAGTCATCGCATTAATATTTAATTATTCATTTATACATTTTGACCAATAAAAAATGTAAATATTGACTATTGAGTCTAAAATGGAGATAGATCATTGCTGTGCAAACATTTCTCCAAAGAGCTTTAAGGAAAAATAACATACTTTTTTTAGATACTTATATTTAATTACTCTATGGCATTGGAGAATTATTGCGTTAAGACTTAAGTAGTATATGTTTACAACTAAAGCTCACAAAATTGTATTAATATATTTGAAAATATCTCAGAAACTGTTGCTTTTATAAAAATTTATGTCAAATAAAAGTTTTTTATTTCTAATAGTCCTACAATTTTGCAATGATAAGTTGTTTAGTTTCTCAAATAGTTGTGGAGATACGGAAATTAACGCTTCTGTAAAGTACCCTAAAAATCATTTTCATAGGAAAATGAAAATAGCCAGTCTGTTTATAATCTTAATCAACGCCTAGATACAAATTTTAATCAAAATCGTTTGAGCAGATTTTGAGAAAACCAAATTTTTCTCTTTTCGCCCTTCAGTAAACTACCCTTAATTTTAAGTTTTAATAGACACACAGACAGACGGCATTGCAAAGACTATTTTTTAGGGTTCGGGGGGTCATAAGACGTCGACATCCATCAACATTTCAGGTTAGTTTTTTTTACGATCGCAATACTTAAGCTTTAATGTCCAAAAAGTTAAAAATATATATATAATTGCGTATAGATTGAAAATTATTGATTTTATAAAAATATGTTTCGAATAAAATATTTGTATTATAAATATATATACATATTTGTAAAGCTAAGTAATTTCATATCTCAAATAGTTTCGGAGCTATTATAAAAAATGTTAATTTACGCATTAGACCGGAGCCCTTAAATCGATTTTACCGAAATATTGAGAGTAGCCATTTTTTTGTAATATTTATTAATGTTTATAAATGAAATTTAATCAAAATCGTTAGAGCCGATTTTGAGAAAATCGACTTTTTCTCTTTTTTCCCTTCAGTAAACTACCCTTAATTTTAGGGGTAGATATCCAATTCCAAATATCCCTCGGGGCAACCCTATGAAAACCCTAGATATCAAGTTTCAGCTCAATCGGTAAAATAGTTTAGGCTCTAGTTGGAGGTACAGACAGACAGACAGACAGGCAGACGGAAATTCAAAAACCACTTTTTCGGATTCAGGGAGTCATGAAACGTCAAGATTCATCAAAATCTCGTATTCAATTTTTTTGACGATCACCATACTTTCTCTACCTGTAAGATAGAGAGAAAGTAAATATCATTGTAACCCTGGTGTGGAGTACCATTCTTCAACAAAACTGACCCCGGAGTCTCGCTCAATTGGACTACCACCTTTTCTTTACCCCAGCTGGTCGTCGAACCGGGATATGGCAGTTCAATGTCCTGTTCCTTTTGTTCCATTAATGTGTCCTCCTGATGTCTCCCCTCTCTCTTTTAGCTTGTTTTAATATAATCACGCCATCCAGTACTGTACTTATTGCAAATAGTACGCAATTCACATATCATAGTATGTCCACAAGTAATGGGCAGCGCTATTAATTCCGAGTTCACAAATAATGTTTATTTATCCTCCCCTTTAATCCTGTAACGCCAGATGGGCAGAAATTGCACACTGGGAAAGTTTATTTTCATTTTCACACCAGTGTTAAGTATGGAATTGTCATCGTAGCCCTGGTGTTGTACTATTATTTACTCCAACTGACCCCGGCGGCTCGTTCGACCGGCTCATTTAAGCTGTATTTTCCTTTTGTTTATCCATAACTGGTTTTTGTTTTTCTACGGTTTCTTCTCTCTTCCTCCTTTTCTGTACATATATTTTAAGGTCTCTGTCAACCCTGTATGAGTGATGGGGCGGGTTTTTCTAAAATTTTCCCGCCCGTATCCCAAAGATGGTAAATATTCAGCCCGCTAAGGCGCCGTATCATATCGTTAATGTTTTATGTATTAGTCCTATGTATTGTTGGTTTTCGAGAGCCCTTCGGGGCTGCTGTTTTACTAAGTTATTCTATTTGCTTCCTGTTTTATGTACTAAAATTGATGTTTAAAACAATAAATACCTTACAAACAAACAAACCATTTTAAATAATAGTAAGCGTCTCGTTTTATCTATCTTTTGATATTTCTTACCTCCTATCTTCTCCTTCTCAGCGCTTAAGAAACATTTGGGCTGCTCTCTCCTCATCACTCGTACTCATGTCAGCGTCTAAGTATCATTCGGGCTTCTTACCTCCCCTCCCCCTAATCCCTACTGATCTCCTCTCACCCCTACCAAATTCTCTCTCACCCTACCCGTCATCATTTAACACATGGGTTTTAGCATACCCCCTCCATGAACCATTCCAAATTTCCAATGCCCACACTCTCAACAATCACCCCTTTCCGACCTCCAGCACTACGCCCATTCTCTCAGCAAACCTAGAATCCAGATCTGTAAGCAGCCGAGACGTCCTGCCAACAACACAGGCAACCCTTCCGCCATCCCCCCCTCCCCCTTTTAAGGATCACCACCAACTCGCAGCCCACTTCTCGGACAACGGAACCACGCCCAACTCTCAAACAAATGAGAATCAGATTAAACCTACTCCCTGTTTTCCCCTTAACCATTCATCAACACCTGACCCCAGTGCCAGGCTATCATCACTTGTCATAAAAACATCTTTCCCTTTCCACTTGGTTTGACATAAACACATAATATTAATTTTCCTTTCACTCATTTCCTCTAACAGTTCATCCTCTTTGCCACACACACTCCTCTCACACTCCACGTTCCAATAATCCATATTCTCGCCAGTTTCTCAACCGACAGGCCCTTCAGTTTTAACCTCAGCTGCTCATCATAGCTTTGGTCATCCGAGGCTATTCTTTCACAGTTTCTTGTAGTAATTCTAAATAGAGTAGACCATGCTACTAGCCTTGATCTTACCCACACCCATGACAGTATTCGCTTCTTACGGTAAGGATGTTGTATCGATGTGTCTTGGCACATTTTTACCAGTATACCGCACGTACAACCGTTGCTCAGTCTTACCCTGAGTATCCCTACTATAGAGATTACCTGGCTGGCCAGTATACCGTTACCCATGTCACTACCACTAGGAGGTAAGGTGATACACCGACACACCAGGACACAAACAATTAAAAAACAAAAGTGAAGAGATTTTATTGAATTAAAAGGTTTAACAATAAAATATAATACAATATTTTAAAACGTGTATTAAAAAAGTATTTAATAACATTGAGGTTTAGTTTGGATACTTAAAAAACAAAATACAATCAAGGAAGAGATTTAATTGAATTAAAAGTTTTAACAATAAATTTAACAAATGAGTTGCGACATTATTGTGTGATGTGAATTAAATCTAAATATTATTTGGGAATATCAAAATGAATAAAGTTATTAAAATTAGCTGTGTTTAACATTTTTCTTGTTTCTCAATTTTACTAATTATTTATCATTCCTTATTAATTTTGCAAGTTGCATATAAACTCACTTTATTTACAAATTTGTCCTACTATTATTAATATGTTGATACATAAAATAATTTTGGCTTCTTAATGTTTCCATTAAGACCTGAGATAATGCAAATCCATCAAACATATTCGTCAAAATTGTCGCGAACCGATACCTATGTCATATTCTGCTATATCTAAAGGAAAAAGAATGCAATAATAATCAACAAATATTAAAGATGAAGTTAATTCTAATTATTTAATTCACCCTAATATTTTCAAATAATATTATAAATTTCATTCACATAACACAATAGTGTCGCAACTCATTTGCTAAATTTACTGATCAACATTTTAATTTAATTAAATCTCTTTATTAATTTAATACACACACATGACATTCGTATTTAAGTATATATAAGATACTTCAATGTTATTAATTTTATTAATGTTATTAATGTTATTAATTTTTTTATTATATAAGTTTAAAATATTGTATTTATACTTATTCTAACCATTTTGTTTATCTAATTTTTACCTCAACTAATTGATTTACAAATAATTTGGCTAACATGTATTCATAATTTTAACTTCATTTCATTGTGTTAATCAATTTTAATGTTTCAAGCATATTTTATAGTTTTATTCTTCAACTTTAAATTATAATTAAAACACATACATTATTTTCAACTCCTAAATTATAAATTATATAAAAATCAATTGTATACATAGGCTATATTTTATCATCTACTGAATTACTTGCCACTTACTTTTGTTCAATTTATTAAATCACCTTATATCATAAGTAATGCTAAATATGATCAAATATGTTAGTAATTTGACTGCCTAATATGTAGCAATTAATTGCAATACAATGGGTTGCTAAATATATTTTTACTTTATTCTTTATTTTATTAATATCGTTGCTAAAACACACTTTTTACTTTCTCTCTATCTTAGAGGTAGAGAAAGTATTGTGATCGTCGAAAAAATTGAACTCGAGATTTTGATGAATCTCGACGTTTCATGACTCTCTGAATCCGAAAAAGTGGTTTTGGAATTTCCGTCTGTCTGTCTGTCTGTCTGTCTGTACCTCCAACTAGAGCTTAAACTATTTTACCGATCGAGCTGAAACTTGATATCTAGGGTTTTGATAAGGTTGCCCCGAGGAGTTTTTTAATTGGATATCCACCCCTAAAATTAAGGGTAGTTTACTGAAGGGCAAAAAGAGAAAAAGTCGATTTTCTCAAAATCGGCTATAACGATTTTGATTAAATTTCATTTCTAAACATTTATAAATATTCCAAACAAAATGGCTACTCTCAATATTTCGGCAAAATGTATTTAACGGCTCCGGCCTGATGCGTAAATTCTAATTTTTTTTAGCATATCTCCGAAACTATTTGAGATATAAAATTACTTATCATTACAAATATGTATATCTATTTATAGTACAAATATTTTATCCGAAACATATTTTTATAAAACAAATAACTTTCAAGCTATACGCAAATATATATTTTTTAACTTTTCGAACACTAAAGGATAAGTATTGCGACCGTAAAAAAAATCTAACCTGACAAACCCTTAAAAATGGTCTTTGCAATGCCGTCTGTCTGTGTGTCTGTTAAAACTTAAAATTATGAGTAGTTTTATAAAGAGCGAAAAGAGAAAAAAATCGATTTTCTCAAAATCGGCTCTAACTATTTTGATTAAAATTCGTATCTAGGCGTTAATTAAGATTATAAATAAACTGGCTATTTTCATTTTCCCATGAAAATAACTTTTAGGGTACTTTACAGAAGCGGAAATTTCCGTATCTGCGCAACTATTTGAGATACTAAATAACTTATCATTGAAAAATTGTAGTACTATTAAAAATAAAAAACTTTTATACGAAATACATTTTTATAAAACCAACAGTTTCTGAGATATTTGCAAATATATTAATACAATTTTGTGAGCTTTAGTTGTAAAGATATACTACTTAAGTTTTAGTGCAATAATTCTCCAATGCCATGGAGTAATTAAATATGAGTCTCTCAAAAAATGTATGTTATTTTCCTTAAACCTCTTAGGAGAAATATTTGTACAGCAATGATCTATCTCCATTTTAGACTAAATAGTCAATATTTACATTTTTTATTGGTCAAAATTTATAAATGAGGAATTTAATATCAATGCGGTGACCTGAAGATGTGCAACATCTAATAACATGCCAATCGGAAATCGACATTTAATACGAAGTGTTGACCCTTGTGGACCCTTTTTATTGGTCCAAACATACAAATGAGGACATTAATTCTTTAAAAATAAAAATATAACATTTATAACCGGGACTCAAAAAATGTTTTACATAAGTATAGTTCAATTTATGCTTGGGTTTGCTAGTGTATACTATTAATTTCACATATATTACAAGCTATGATTAAATATCTTCATTTTTAAACAGTAGATCGAGAAAGTCAGTGCGGGGTTCCGTACCAATTTTTTTATATTAGATTTTGCTATTTGAACTGTATGAATATGTTGGAGTGATATACAATTGTAAAACTAATTGATTTTCCATAAATTGAATAATTATATGCAAGTCATATAAAACCAAGCCTTAAGTACACCCCTCCCAAACCACACCCATCCACCCATCCACCCATCCACCCAGCTCTTCATGGTTAGTTGTTTCAACCATAAACAAGTGTAGAGGGATCACCACAGCAACTTGTCTTTGAAATACAAGTGGAAAATATACATTCCAAAAAATGTAATAAATAGTTTAGACTTTTTTTGGCGCAGAGTAGAAAAGTTATTACTTTGTAAATTATGTTTTGGAGCTTTTGAATGTAGGCCTAAATCTTATATACAGTGTGGCTAAAAAGTCTAGATACATAGGTATACACACTAATACACCAATATATACTCCATTCACGGTAGGAATTCTCTGAAAGGTCTTTTTTCCTACCAATACTCTACTATATAATAGCTTTCTGGTAAGGAAAAAGGCCTTCAGAAAACAATTCCTACGGTGAACAGACTTTACACAAATATGCGTGCTTATATGTGTTTTTACACATAAAAACATAAACATACATTAAAAAAATGTTAGGACATTAAATGACATTACATTACACTACATGTCCGATGTGGTGTCACTTATTGACAATGCAAATTTCAACTTAGTTTGGTGTGCGGGTTTTGGTATTTGCCTATGTGTCTAGACTTTAAGGCCATCTGCATATTAATGTAAGGGTAAGGAGCTACTCACTATGTCCTCGAAAATCTCTTCTACTCTGGCTTCCGCGTCTTTGCCTTTCTTACTTCGGATAATTATGTACACCTGTTTGAGTGAGGGACAACTTCTCAGCAACTTTTCAATCAAGGTTTTACCCATGAATCCAGTTCCTCCCGTTATTAGCACTGAACAGTCTCTGTAGAACTCCTGTATTGGTGTACCTCGAGGCAAGCCCGGCAATATATCTTCTATTACAGACATCTGCGAATAAACAAAAATAAATTAACAATCCTTATATTAATAAATGTATTCATTTGTTCTCATTCTTAGCAAGAGTTTCACTACCAGTGGGCTAGTTTAAATATATACTTATTGACTTTGTTATTTATAGTAAAATAAGGAAAATTGGCCATGTATAATTGTGTGGAATAGTGTTGAATATTGTTAAAATATTCTTAAAGTTGAAAATTGACACCTGGACATGGTAATGTAACCCAGAACCTTTGACTTAGTACACCAATGCTCTAACCACTGAGATACCCAGGAAGTGTCTCGTGTCATTTTTCAATGTGAATAACATGATATTTAGATGCGGCTATTCAATTCTTAGAGTTGAGATGTTTTACAATTTACACAAAAAGTATAAATTTAAAGAAAATACCGAAAATGCTAAGCTGATATATTTTAACGTGATTTTATAAACACATTATCACTATGTTAAGACTCTGTTTTAAATTGAAGTAATATTTTGTAAACTTATTAGAAAATATTGTTGATAATATTAGAGGAGCTTAGAATCGTGACAGTTCCGATTTTATTTTTTTATTTTATGTTTGTTGCTGGAAAAAAAGAATCGAAACTGATGCAAATCAGGATTTTCTTTTAAGGAATAATTCAGTGACTATGAATCTTGAAAAGTACCAGCTTGAAGTCTTAACAATTCCGATACTTCTAAAACAACTAGATCCCAATAAAATTTCTGAATAGTACCAACTAGCATCCTACCTACCTAATCATTAAAGTTACCCACAGGATTTTCATATAAAAATGGCAAACTTTCCCTACCTGGTCTTAGCCTAGCATAACTTCTAGCATACATGTGCTAAACTAATATTACTTACTAGCAAAGTTGGTACCTATCCGTATTTTCAAGTGGGCTGGCTAGTTGTTTAAAATGTTTCACGGTGGCTACCATATTACGAGTTGATACTTTTTAGCTTCCCGATAGTATTTAATTTTTCACAAACTCAGAAATTATGGTTGGCTTAGTAATAAATTAAAAATTTGTTTTATTAAAAAATATAATTTACGATGTTTTATTAAATTATTTCTTATTTATATTTTCGCCGTTTATAAAAGTACCACTTGGCTTGCTGAAATAGTATTTGCATTATCTTTGACCTGTGTGAAAGACGAAGAGCCATACCAATGGATGTGGTGAATGAGATGGATAGGACAGCAAGCATAATAACATAATATATTCAAATGAATTATAAACGGAGAAGTCATCGACTTATTTACCCATGATGAGCAAAAATGTATTGGGCTTGTGTGTGCATAGGTTAATTATAAATCCTTGATGTAGAGTTTGAAAATATGGTTTTAACTCTAACATTTAGGTATTTTAATCTCTCTATATAGGAAGAAAGTTAAAGGAGAGCTGCGTTGGTCTTGTAAAGTTAGATTTATTTTTAGATTTTTTTAATAAGAAACAAATACCGTACTTCAAACATTGACACAGAGAGACTATAATTATGTTTTGGTACTAATACTATGGCCTGAGATGTAAACATTTTATAACTTTAGAATTTTCATTTATGAATCTTAAGACAGTTAAAATTATTTATTTTGACTTATATTTCGTAACTTATGAAGAGCAAAGCATACCTTATATTTCATATCTTCAGAGTTAAATGACTTGTTTGTTTTAATAATATATGGATGCAAAATAATTTACCTTCAAGTTAAGAATCGTACAAAAGTTGAGCTAAGCATCGATTATTTATGTCACTACATTAATAAAAGAAAAATGAGTGCAAATTTACAAACATGTTTTAAGAGATTATTTCTTATGCCACATGTTTTGTTGTGTTCGTGTGTTGTTGTTTTATTTGTTAAATACATTTATTATTTTGTTTTATTTGATTGTATAAACACATTACCTTCAAACCAACTTAATTTTTAAAAAAAGACACCTTACCCTAATCTTTTGGTTGTAAATTTATTCAGTCGGAAAATCAAATAATAAATTTCACCAATAACACGTATGTGTTTATGTGAGCATGAACTCTATTGATATATTTTTAACTTATTAATGAATTTCAACCACACTTTGTGTGCAATTCAAAATGAAAGTTTTTATCTACCCGTTATACGTGACTAAAAACAAATTTTAAAACAAATGTTGCCGCAGGTGACTCTGAAACTAGTTTAAATGTGGTTACATATTAATATATGATTTGTCAATGCACACAGTTTATTTTCAATCACACATTTTATCGCATTAAATATTAAATATAATTATGGTAAATTAATTTTTAAAATATGTATTTTACATTTCTCTTAAATGTTGATTTTTTAGGGTCATTACGTTGCCAAGGGCACTATGGTGTGCACATAAATCGCATTATACTAACCACATGATAATGAAAAGTGATATCATGTAAAGCCATTGTTGAAGAAAGATTAGAGGTCTACAAATAATTAACTATATGGATTGTTAAGAGTTTTGCCTACTTGAAAAGAAAAATCCTTACACTGCGACTTCTTATGGAAATGGCAGTTTGAAATTCAAAATAACTAAAATAATCCTAATCTTTCTCAAAATAATATATTGTAAGTCTATTAAAAGCCTACTTTATTTGTTTGAGGAAACCTATTCTGTGTTTCACTTTAATCTAAGAACAGCCACATTTCGTGTGAAACGTTACTAAAAATTAACTATTTTCACCATTTCACGAATTTATTTCACTTTAAAAAAGTATATATTTTAAGACCTATAGCAACATTAAGATATCCTTCCCTACTTATTTGCGTGGACCATAATTTGACGTAACAAACCACTTCTTAAACAACGCTGTATTTCTAAACGTCTACATCGTGTCTCAGCGCTTCGGTACGATGCGTCCTGAAGGTCATTCGACCATCAGCATTTTACTGTATGGTATCAACATTAGCAGTCGGTCGCGTGTCTGTCTACTGAGTAAGGGTCCCGGGTTCAATTCCCAGCATGGCCGAAAAATTTATCCTTGATGAAATGTGGATTTACCCTTCCACACTGATGATTTAACGACAGGGGACTGGATGTTGTGTCCGTTTTAGATTTAAGTTACTTTATAAGTCGTGTACTGATGTATTCCGTCGGTACAAAAAGTGCAAGTTAAATATAGCAAATAAAAGGAAAAAAATATAGTTAGGAGGGAATAATTAAACATTTGTTAATTAGTTTAAGCACCACCCGGGAACAAAATAGTATTCCTCAACTTTCAAATAAGCTATACTTTCACTTAGAATACTAAATCAGTATAAAATTAAAATAAATATAATATGATATGAACATCAACTATAATATCTTCATTTCATTTATATATTATTAGTTCCGTATGTAAAATACCTTATGGCCCTAACCTTGAATGTAAAATGTTAATTTAACATCGAGTCTCTCTTGACCCAATTCTTGGAATCTTGTTTCTTGACTTTAAGCACGTGGTGTGAGCTAATAGCTGTATGTAAACACGTTGGTGGCGATTGATTGCAAATATGAAAGGTGTGTCACCAAATGCTCTGTCTTAATCATTCTTCACGATGTCTGGGACCACATTGAATTATTTTAATCATGTGTTGTTATGTTTGGCAAGTTATATATTTTTTGCCCCCACGTCTCCCAACCCGTTTTGGTTGTGCGCAAATGTACTAATTACATTTTTGTTTTAGGGATGAGGAAGATTTAGTAATTTGCGTGGAGGAAATAAAACATTCACAGTACACCCGACCAGGATTTGAAACTTGATTTCTCCTTTATCGGTAGTTCAGTATATTGAGAGGGTGACGCCTTAAACTATATACCATCAAAGAAGGACTTATACTATCTGTTTTCTTCAGTAGATCACACACGTGAAAGTGGCTGTATATTAATGACCTAATCTATCTAATTAATTAGAAAATAATTTAGAATAAAATAAAGAAGCAGGTGCCTCTAGATATGAAGAGAAACTACATTGTAGAAATTAAACTCTACCAAAGCGTTAGGTCGGAAACTGAACACTAATTATCCTGGCCAAAGTGACACAAGATATCTCACACTTATATAACTATTACTACTAATACTACTACTAATACTACTACTACTACTACTACTACAATACTATACTTACTGTTAGGCTACATGACTAGCTAGTAGCTACCTATCTTGTACAGTAATAAATAAATATATTAAACAACATTTATTATTAGTATATGTATAGTATGTAGTAGTATTATATATTAGTTAGTATGTATAGTATTGTAGTAGCGTAGTATAGTAAGTAGTATGTAGTAGTAGTAGTATAGCCTGCAAGAGGTCTCGACTGTGTGCTATCATTTCTTATATTATTATTTAAAGGTTTGTATATGTTGGGAGCAAAGCCTGAAAACGGCCAATGGACGAATTTTTTGCTCAATCCCAGGATTGAACGTTTTAAATGACCAAAGCCCGAATCTGTACTCAATTTCGGGCTTTGGCCGTCTCCAAACAGTCAAACCTAGGATTGTGTAGTTACTAAACGACCAAAGCTTGAAATAAAATTTTGAAATAATATCTTAGTTCGTTTCTCGACCAGACTGAGCAGTTGGCGCGCGACTAATTTTGAGCAACCACATGCATTCAAGAGGCCAAGTGGATCTCATTGATATGCAAACAGAGCCGGATAAGATTACAAATTTATTTTAAATTATAAAGACCACCTGACCATATTTTTTTAAACCTAACCTAACCTAACTTAACGATTGTATTTTCAACCTGGTCGTTTAGTAATTGCACAATCATAGTGTTTGAACGACTATGCCCACCTCCGACGTTACAGCAGTTCATGATAGGTCTTTCTATGTTAAGGGTACCATCTACTTAAGGGAAATATCCTCACAATGCAATATTTATTGTGGGAGTGGCAGTTATAGAGTAACAAAACCATTAAAAGCCACAATTTAGAATGTCCTATTTGTGACCCTAATTAAAACATGACTATTTGTTTTAGAAGTCTATATCTATATTAATTTTGTAACCATTTACTTTGATCTAAAAACAGCGCCACGTCACTGAAAATTAACTAGTTAAAAATGATCGTCTAGTGATAAAAAAAATATATAAACCTAAAAATGTAAGTTTTTTATTATAAGTACCAAGGAAGTTATGTTGTTTGGCAACGACACTGTCCAGTAGAAACATAACTTTGACTCTTCTAAAGCACAAAAGAATTCTCAAATATCTTTAAATTTTCTGTTGTGAGCCAATAAAAATTTACTGTATTTGTTAGAGTAAGGCTAAACCTAGGTCTCTTTTTTTTTTATCAAGCCAAGTCTTCTTGCTCCACAAATATACTTAAAAATTCGTTGAAAAATGAGATATTTTTTATTTTCACAATTTTTTTTAATCGAACTCAAAATATAGCACTTAAGGAACAACCACCCTGTTAGAATATTTCGACTTTATTTTGGAGTGAGTCATATTTTGAAATAATGCATCGTTGATTAAATATGGTGTTAGAGCTTAACGTCTACATGGCAACTTCTCGCCTAACAAGACGGCTCCCTTAAGGCGATGTAATTCCACGCCACACTAGCATATTCGAAATTTGACCTGACCAAAGCTAAATACAAACTTAAAATAGAAGGGAGACAAAGAATGAAGAGCTGATAAATTAAATAAGGCCAAGTAATTTAAGAGAGTGAGAAACCATATTTCGTAATCGATATAATAGTGACATATTAGTGGTCTAAGATAACACTAAATCATTAATATAGCGCCAGTGTTCTAAATTATCGTTGACAAGTTTATAAATGAAAAAAAAGTGTTTTTACTGAGGGAAGCTATAATCTTAGATTTAAATGTTTAGATTGATATTCCATTTTCAATTGACCATTGTAATATTTCATTTATGTTGATTAGTAAATCTACACAATTAGCAAATGAAGTGATGATTTTGAAAAGTTTGAGATCTTCAGCAAACAGTAAATAGTTTTAAGATTGTAAGTACTTACCAATGTCATCAATAAGGCCATTAATAAGTATAAGACCTAGATTAGACCCTTGAGGTGTATCACAAGGGATAAAGAGGGCGTTGAAAGTGCTTGATTCTAGGTAAAAGGTCATTATGCAAATATGTTTTAAACCCATTTAAAAATAGAACCTCGATAGATCAAAATTACTCAGTTTTTGGAAAATAATACTGAGCTGACAAAAGCTTTACTTTGGTCAAAATAAATGACATCAATATGACCTTAAGTAGAAAACTTGAGGGGCAACATGACCCAACCCGCTTCGGTGGCCACATTTTAAGGCGCTACTCTCGCAGTATACTAGAATGCCGATTACGGGGAGATCGTGGTTCAATCCCGGTCGGGTGCACTGAGGGTGATTAATCCTAATATCTTTATGCTCTCTCCACGTAAATACGGGTACACTTCCTCTAAATTCAACCTTCCTCATCCTAGCCCATAAGCGTAATTAGTATACAAGCGTATAACCCGAATGGGTAGTAAGAGGTGGTGTTAAAAAAACATGACCCATACATTCCAATAAGTTGTTTATAGTAGATGTATTGTTTACAACGTGTTGATTTCAAAGATAACTTAATTTTCAGATGGGGAAAGATGTGCCCATAAATTATTTACTCTAATACGTTAATGAAAGTATTTAGTACAGAAATAGGCCTATAGTTACAAATATTGATTCTGGACCCTTTTGTACATATGGGTACCAAACTGTTCTATCAATAGGCAAAATCTCTTAAACTAATCTATGATGGTATGAAAAAGATTAATATAATTTTCTTTTTTTTTTACTTAAAAAAATATTTTTTTTATATATATTATACATAAAATAGATTAATTCAATGGTTTGTGGTAGTTAATTACTAAGTATGATAGGCTACAGATTTTCGTATTGCCTGAGCTACATCATGCATTTTCAAGTAACAATATGGCTATTTAAAAAGTAAGAATGGTTTGACAGAAATTGTTTTTCCCTATTACTACAAACTTAACTTGTCTAGTATGTAATTAATATCTCCGTCATTTAATGTGACACTCTTTATGGTCAAACATTCTTTAAATATAATTCGTATAAATAACTTTTTTTAGAATATGTTGTATTTTTATAATCCAACCCTTGTCCTCTCTCTCAGTGAAAATGTAGGCTCATTGTATTTATTTACAGGGTTAATTAAGGTATAACACGACGAAGATGTGTAAGCAAAGGATCTGTTAAAATTTTATAGGTAAATTGAGCTATAAAAATGGCAAATTGTTCAAATACATTAACATTTTATCATGTTTAATATTGTTTGATAAAATTAAATAAAGTTTGGCAAGCTAAGCTCATTAACGTTAATTAAATCAAGCTAATTCTGATTTGATTGAGTTTGATCAAATTAATTTTGGTATGTCTGTTCATTATAAACTTGTGGTAAAATAATATATTGTTTTTTAATTTCATCCGCAATGAACCTACAAAAAGAAGAAAGTCAATGTTAATACTCATACGAATAATATTATTAATTTAGACCTGAGTGCATCCTTCATTGTCCCGTATTTGAGCGAAAAGTAAATTTTTAAATTTAACTCAACGCATACCCCCTAATTCTGTTCCACCTGGTCACACTTACTCTGATAATAAACTTCTGCTAAATTCTGCTAACCTGTGCCAACTTTATAATTTTAAGTTATACTTCAAATTAAGGAGGATTATGGATTATCAGATCAGATAAAAGTAAATAAATAGTTACATATTATATAATACTTGATAGTTATTTACAATAAAGTCAGACAAACTTAACCCACCATCAGACGCGCCTTTTTTTTTTTTTTTTACACCATCGGTCGCATGTCATCTGACCGTACATAATCATGAATCTGGCCACATAAGGACCGCGGGCCATGAGTATGAAATACCTAGTTCTTTATTGATGGTTTAGATGACTAAGTTATCTATAATCCATTAAAAAATTATATTTTTTTTCAAATTGTTGGCCTATTCGGAAAACCGTTTCTATATGGGGAATAGGATATTCAAATCTTTGTATTAATAATTTAGTATCAATTCATACTTAATAAGTGTATAACAACTATGCATTAATGTAGAGATATTTGTCTGCCAAAATTGATGGATATAATTAGATTATTTTATATTATATACTTACTTCGCTTACATTTTCATAATACTATATTATCTTTACAAACGTTTGTTTTGAGAATGTCCCACCCCTTATAAGAATTTAATAATATTTATTAATGTAACTAAATTTGGTTTTCTACTTTTAGTAGGTTAGGTACCTAGAATTTTAACTCATCTGTTTTCATATATTTGGACATTCTTGACTCAGGTAATATAGATTTCAAGAATGAAATGACCATAGCTATATTAATCTATTTCTGATTGAGGACATTTTATTAAGTCAAAATTTGTCAATTTATATCGTCAAAAAGGGGTAAAGAATTGCTATAAATGTAATAATAGCATGGAAAGGCAAAAACAGAAAAGGCATTTGTGCTATGCCCTCTAAACCTTATGGGCTCAGAATTATTTACAGTTATTGGGGAATCCGGGTTCATAGCATGAAAAGGGCTAGCTAAAATAATTGGCTACCAGGGTTTATATTCATAAATACTATAATACATTTTCTACCATTAAGATATAGCCATGCAATTTATTTACATCCTCGTCTTACTACCCGCTTGGTTTATATGTATATGCCTAAGGTGGGGTGGAAACAATTAGATTAGATTATCTTAGCTGAGGAAAGTGATGTACAACGTGCTGAGGTTTGTCTGACGTCCGGTAGAGCTCACTTGAGTTACATTATCTTCAAAAAGTGAAAAAGTGTACTACATTATGTAGGTTTTATTTAGCTAGAGAATGTTTACTTTTCAATTAAAGTGTTAATTTTCAAGTTACTAATCGTCTAATTGCTTCAGCCCCACTCTTTATAATGTGTTAAGATTGAGAAAGTTTTAATTTAGATGAACTGTGCCCACATTAATGTTTAGGTAGAGTGGAAAACCACGAAAGAAAACCCATCCTCAAGTTCACCCAACCTGAATTCAAACTTGGATCTCCCCGTCATCCATCGTCAGTTTAGACTGCTACGAGAGTGATGGCTTAGATGATTCGACCAGCGAAGCGGGTCTGTAGCCATGTAGGGAATAAGGTCAGTTAGCTAGTAAGAAATCCTAAGTCAAAAACTGTAAATATCTTAGGATTCCCGGACATATATTACATTTCAAATAGTTATAGCTTATATTTTAATGAAAAGAGTTTTCCCGTAGGCCTAGTTCTTTATTGACCTTTTGACCTTTAAAAAACTTTTTATTTTAATCAGCGGTTTCATTTTGGTTCAATAATGTATAAAAATGTTTGGTTAAAAAAATGAAGCTGATTTTCTGAATACTGTTCTTTTAATGTCCTCCCCGGTTTTAACTTTGTTCTTACAGTATTACATTCTAAGTTAACTATCCAAGCTGCTACGAAACAACCTTAAAAAAAATATGGAATTTTCCACTACACTCCTTAATGTGATGCTGGAGAGTTCAAGGTAGGTCCACTTAAAGTTACAAAAAGCATGAAACGTAGTACCAGTGAGAAAATAAAGTAAGATTTATTTTAGAAGAATTTATTTTAAATTTATCTTATATTTGAAATAATAATTTTCTATATTAATTTAACTTTTAGCAGATCTGTTGATCAAATAAAGCAGATTAACGAAATCTTGCTATTGATTTCGGATAGGTACACCCACAATTACAGCCTACTATTTATCATCTACATTAGTAGATGTTAGTTGTAATTAAAATCATGTCTCTGTTAACAATACTTAAATATGGTTTACCCTCCAAGTTTTTCCCTTTTATTTAGAAATAATGCGTAGCTATTAAAATGAATAATAATTTTTAAAAAAACGCTGTGGACACATAAAAAAAATATTGCATATAGGGTATATTTTTAAATATTTTAAGAGGGCAAGCAAGTTTCTTTATTAATCCAATTTTGTGAAATACCTTAAGACCGTTCACTCTCTCATAATAGGTCAAGTGAAGAAAGTGGTTTTCAAGTACACTGGCTGGAAGACTGGCTCAAGGTTACGAGGAGATACACACATACACACATAAAGGAAAATAAAAGAGTTAAGCATCAGAATTTAATTTTAAAGGAAAATTTTCACAAATAATACTGAAATAAAATAATGTATTTAAACAGTGTGCGTGCGTGTGTGTGTGTGTATGTGTGTTTTATGTTAATACGTATATCTAACTTTTATAATTATATACGCACACGTAGAAGTAAAGCTATAATTTCATCATTCAATTACACAACAAACTAAATATATTTTTTCTGTTCCCTTTATAACTGATTATGCATTATGTTTCAAGATATTATGACAAGATATATTTAATTACATAATAGTTATAATTCAAACGTGAGCTGTGAATGGTTATTCCTTTGGCTAAAGAAAAAAAATATTGATAGTAATACTGTATAATAGGGTTTCCAGACGTTCCGGTTTTCCGGGATTGTCCCGTTTTTTAGATGATACTCCCCGTGTCCCCAAAGACCACTTCGGGTCAAACAATTGTCCCGGTTTTTAAATTTTTTTTGATTTGTTATATTTTACTCTACGGTAATTTAGCAGGTCTATTTACATTCTTTTTGTGAGGTCGGTATGCGTAAGTTTGACACAATTCGGGAAATTCCCGTCTATTCTATAAGCTTAGTGACTACATTTTTATTGAATTTGTACGTCATTGCGTTATCTTGAGAGTGTAAGTGTAAATACAAGAATATGTTTATTTCGTGGTTCTGAAGTGTATTTATATATTAAATTTAATGTACAGTGTTAAATTCTATACCTACCGAAAAGACAGTGCAAGCCTTTATAGAAATATAGTGATCAATTTCCTTTTATAAAAAAGGAATATTCGATAACCGATCATTTTGCAAGCATTGCAATTCAAGTATTAGTGTTGGTCATGGTGGTATCTCCGACATTAAATAGCATGTAAAAAACATAAATATAACGTCACCTCACCAAGTAGTAAATGTGAATCACACATTTTTTCGTAAAACGTTACAGTAACGATCAATCCCGTATCCAGAATTTTATTTCGTGGGAGGGACTCATTCTTCAAATATTGTCCGACGACGACGGTAATCTTAAGACTAGACAGCGGGGGGATGGGGGGGGGGACTAATCTAATCTGCACGGAGAAAAAATGTGCCAAAATTTTGTACAAAAATATATTGCAACATATAACATTCTTGCATTCACTAAAACTCGCTAAACTTTTTATGACTTTTGATAGAAAATATAATATTTTACATACTTTTTATTAAAACTTATATATTTTCTGTTAAAAGTCACTTTTATAATTAATTATTAGTGAATGCAAACATGGGTCAACTGTAATTTATTTATTTTTCCGATATTTGCATATCTTTGGTTTGTACTGTACATAGTCAAGCAAGCTCAATAAATTTACAAATTTTGAAAATTGAAGGACGATAAAAATCTGTCATCGAAGTCTTAGATGTTTTAGAAACAACTTTAATTTCTGCTCAAAATAAATTGAATGCTAGATTTGTACCACATAGTGTTAAGATAATTTTAAGAAACCGTAAGGACTCTGGATTAAACGAAAAAGTTGATACGGTATGTATAAAGATGAAACAATTAAATTTTATGGAACTTTTTTTGACCATTTAACTGCATGGATTGTTCCATTTAAAAAATATTAAATATTTAATGGGTGAACTTAGAAGTTAAGCATGGGAAAAAAATGGAAGAAACAATGATTACCTTAAAATAAATCATATTTAAATGATACGTTTCTCTTCAACCAAATAAGTAAAGTTTCAACCCTAATGGAAGAAAAACAAATAAGGAAGGAACTGATTGGCCTAATAGGTTTGCCACGGAGAAATTTCACTTCATTTTCCCAAAAATGGAAACAGAATTCCATGAACAATTCCAGGATATTTTTAAGATTTGTGAATATTTATTTGCAATTCCTGATCATAATGGGAATGTTGAACGTATATTCTGTCTGATGGGGATACAATGGTCAGAAGAAAGAAATCGGCTACTACCGGAAACAGTTGAGGCGATATTAATTCCTCTTCAATTTTAATTCAAATTGCTGCGAATTGTATGAATACATCTTAAAAAATAAGACTTTGATGAAGGAGGCAAAATCTTATCGCAAATATGATTAAACTTTAAACTTTTGCTTGTATTTTTTAAATTAAATTATTAATGTTATTGTTTTCTTTTTTGTAATATGTAAAAGGAATTTATTTTATGTGTAGTAAAAATTGAAATAAAATTATAATACTTAAATATTTGCTTTGTCCCAGTTCACCCTAGCTAGAATCTGGAAACCATATATATAGGCTATATTATACATGACTGGTCATATATATATATATATATATATATAAATAAGCACCACTGCTTACTACCCGTTTGGGTTGTACACATTTGTACTAATTACGCTGATGTGTTAGGGACTAGTAGGGTTGAATTTAGATTACTTGTAGCGATATTTTCCTGGAGGTAGAATGTAAAACCATTTAGGAAAAACCACCATAGGTATACCTGATCACGAGTGACGCCTTAAGCCATTTGACCACTGAAGTGGGTACATTTGTAGAATAGTGTTTGAAAATAGTCACATTAAGTCAATTTTGTATTCAAGTGCAATTTCAAACCAACTCTTATGGACGCGAGAGGAATATATTTCTAGTAATCTAAAAGTATTTAAATTTTATCTTAAATGAATCTTGATACTAAACATAAAACTCCTTGAAAGGACAGAAATAATATTAAAATCAATCAGTTTAAAACGAATGAATACTCACGCATCGTAGATTATGGAACAAATAGCGTTAGCTAATTTTAAATGTGACTTATCCACTCACGGAACGAACGTTAATACCAGTGGCGTATTCTGAGAAAAATTAATAAGTATGCTGTAATCTAAAAATTGCAGGGAGATTTGGGGGGGCGAGGACCCTCAACCACCGTTGTCCAAGAACGTCAAGGGATTATTTCAGGGGCTATATTTGAAAATGTGTCCCTATAGAACAGTGGTTCTCGAACATTTAAAATTTCCCCTTAACTGTATGCTATCTTAGGAAATTTTGAGCCCCCCCCCCTTTCTCCCATATTCTCTCTAATTTTATTTATCCATAACGATGATTACCATCCACTCAAAATGTAATAAAAGTAACTTCATGGTGTCAGCCCGCATTAAGGCTATACCTACTGAGTGGCTACCAAACTGTTTGGTGAATTAGTGCCAACTCTTGCGGATAGAGGGTGTCATGTGGTCAGCACAACGATAACTCCAGCCATTAAGCTTGGCTTTCTATACCGGAGCCACTACTACTTTATTCGAGTAGCACCTTATTTATCCACTCTAGGCTGAATCTAACCCGTTCCAGACCCACTGCTTCCCAGATAATCTGGACGCGCCGGGAATCAAATCCGGGACCTCCGGGTCCGTAGCCAGAATCTCTGACCACTAGACTACAGAGGCGGTCCTCAAATTGTAATACTATCTACATGGTTAGAAATCTAAGTAAATATTAATGTCGGGGCTAAGAGTGGTATGGGTACATTTCTGAATGCATAAGAGAGACAGATCCTATTCAATTAGCCTAGTGTAAATAAAAGCACACAGTTAGCAATACTCAAAGCAAACAATCATAATAAGAGTAAAATGAAGTGGTACCAAGAGTCCATCAGATCTTGGTGAGAGGGAATCAGATGGATTGTCCAACCCACGTTGCAATTAAAACTATTTCTTAAAGCCTAACTTATCTCACACAATGCTGCTTGGAAGCAAATGAGTCTCCCAACTTGAGAATTTATGCTCCAGAAGCTATTTAGATGTGTAAACACTGATTAGCATAGGGGATATTATCTCCTATTAATACTATATCGCTACATCATTGGTTTATTGCTAAGATATGTACACATATATTTTGCTGTAAGCAGTGGTGCACCCAAGGGGGAGAGGGTCAAACAGGGTATTTGACCCTCCCCTTTCCCCAACACCACACATAATGTTAATAGAAATTTAAGTAATATTAAGTATAGCTAAAATATTTAGCATTGAAAATGTGTCGAATGTATATGCTATATTTCAAGACCAGACTTGGTGACCTGGTGGTCTAGGAGTAAGGTGTCAGACTTCTGTGCTGAGGGTCCGGGGTTCAATCCTCGGTCCCGGCATAGATTTATCTGATTGCTAAACCCTTCCTTCACCTCTGACAAGACGTGTATTAATCACAACTTGTGAATGTGAGGAAAGCCAGGCCTCCACCATGGTTCGGATTCCACGTTAAACTGTAGGTCCTCCATTTCATTTCACAATCACCCTAACATTACACATTAGCGTAAATGCGTATAACCCGAACGGGTAGTAAGACGCGGTGCTAATAATAATAATATAATAATAATAATAAGACCAGACTTCAAAGTTAAGCCTAATATTCAAAAGGTTTACCTCTACACACAAAATTAACAATAGGAAAAAACATACAAATAATAGCATCGATACCATTTGCATTATTTAAATCTCTTGATTACTATAAAACTATTCCAAATGATTTATAAAAGCATTTAATATTCATAAATATTCTCGGCCTTCAGGGCTTAGGAAGTGCAACCCCAAACCCAATCTCTCCGTCAAAATTTCATTCTTGCTACAGCCTTAATTGAATGCCTCCTCCCAAATTAAATGGCTGGGTGCGCCACTGATTAGGTAAATTATATGAAAATATATTTTATTTTATCTTTTCCTTCTAAATCATCTTGAAATGGTGAGCTCACACTCCTGACTTTTGGGATTCTTTGATGTATAATTATATAAAATCACAATGACTAATGAGTTGTTAATGTATAAAAAACAAACTAAAAGAACACTATTAAAACTCCACGATCCTTTCTACTAAAGAAAAACAAGAATTACCGTCAACTACGGTTAAAGTAGCCTCGTCACCCGCCCTACCCCCTACCCCCTTTCCCCAATCTATCAGTGTTGAAATGCCTAAATTTGAAAGAGTGGTTAGATGCGTTTACCAAATACATGATAATACATGTGACTAGAATACCTAAACATAACTCAATGTATTTAATTAGTGTATAATTTAAAAGCTTGTTATGTATACTAACAATTATTTTATAATTAATTTTATATATATATTAAGTAATTTTACTTAAATCATACTAAATTAGCTTAGTAAATAAACGTTGTGATCTTGAATCTTTTTCAATAGTTGGCACAATGCTTAGCTTGCTTCGCATGAACAGCATGACCTGGGGTGTAAAAACCCGAGCTCATTGGCCAATTATTTATGGGTGAGTGGAAAAGAATGTGTTGCAGCCCCCTAGACATTGGGCAAGGTCATTAGAGCCTCCCTAGCCTTGTGGTTTTCAAGCACAATGCCTGCAGGGCTATTATGACCATTTGACGCAAAGTCAGTTGCTACCGCTAGTTAGCTTCACTTTAGAGTAAAAGATAGCGTTTGGGTTATTATGACCACCACACTATGTATCGTCCGCTAGTTTTAGCATCGACTTTGCTTCTAGCGTCAACGCACAGAATAAAATCAGTTTGCGTCAACAGTTGGCAACACTTCACCAAAGAATATTACCTTTTAAGACGTTAGAGGCTATAAATTGGGTTATTTATTTCAAGAATGCTGGTATTCATGACTGAACATTATTCATATGTTTTAATTTTCCTAAACAGCTGATCACAAGTCACATTATTTGCAAGAAAGATTTAACTTAGCTTAATTTAATACATACACATTGCATGGTTTTGTTTGCCTACAGTTTGAAATGAAAAAATACTAGGCCTACATTATTCAATACACACAACATATTTTAGTCAAAAAATCATAATGTGAAATATGCATTCAAATAGTAATATGAGACGTTGGCCAATAAAGAAACAATGTTTTTTGTAATATGTATACTTTATGTCCCAATGCTTTATTCTTCATATATTTGTGTTGATACTGGAACAAGTGTAATATGTTGTGTGAAGATCTTAGAAAATAAAACTAGTTATTTAAAGTTGATGAAAGCGTTCAAGAACTCCCACAAATAGTGTTTACACTTATTTTCTACAATTTAATGTTTAAAAAAATGGGCATATATACCCAGTCGGCCTACTAAGTTAACATTAAAGTGAAAGAGAGGGTGGTTTGGATGGTTAATAATAAAATTCATCTTTTATTTAAAGATAATTCTTGAGACTTTAGTTAAATGATTAAGAATATAAGGATATTATATTTCTTTATAATGAGTTGTTGCAATTTATTCACTTCGGGATTACTAGGTCTAACTACTAATTATCGGTTTTAGATAAATTTAGTTAACCTTTTGTGATTAAAAAATTCTAGGCCTAAGCCAAACCACATGTAAACATTAAGCTAGGGCTTATTTTGGTTATTTCCAGTCTTGGCTGCAATATTTCATAGGCCCTACAACTCACATTAATATGGAAAGTAATTACTACTGTAGGCCTATGTACTATTCAGTTTCAATAGGCTTACATTATTAAAGTTTTGTTAAGGTATCTTAAACAGATTAGGCCTACCTTTTTATTATCTTCAACTGGTCTGCTAATGTGTATACTAGAATATACTTAGTTGATAAAGGTTGAGTTATAAAATTCGGATTTGTGTAGCGGGAGAATGGTAAAACCTTTAGAAAAATAAAATCACTCATCACCCAGCTAAGATTCAAATCCCAACCTCCCCACCATTGGAAAATTAGACCAACAAGACTAACATCTTGCTCAATGTTGCCCCATGAGGTGGGTCAACATACTACTAACATCCCAAATATGTTGAAACCTAACTAACCTCCACCTACTATAAAACCTACAAACAATTAATCTTAATATTGGAATGTCCCAATTATCAGTGTGTATATGTTGAGTAATAATGCATTTTGATAATGTTATGTTTCAAAGAAAATATTCTTTTAAAATTCAATGTAATTGTATTCTCCCCACTCTTGGCCTACATTATGATATAGGCCTATTTAAAGTTAGATTATGTGAAACATACACAAAAAGTTTCGAGATTATTATATTGGGCTAATGAGATGGTAAGTTTAAATCAGGTAACACAAAACACCTAATAAATTACAAAACCTAGAAAACATAAGCTCGTAACGGAAACCAAAGGACAAGTAAAATGTCTGCGCAACTTAGCGTCACTCTACTAGGAAAATAGTTGCGCTCGCAAGGAAATGGCTTTCGCAAAGTGGTCGGCCATAATAACTTTTGACGCAAAGCCTAGCTTCTCTCTGATAACCAATATTAGTTTTAAAATTAATAATTCATTACATGTATATTTATTAACAATTTAAACATTAGTATTTACATAGTTCGCACAGACAGCATTTAACTAACAAAAAAACTAGTCCATATCATTATGGGTATGTGGCGCAGGATTAGCATACCCAGAGAATATGCCACTGGCTAATACTTTATAAATAAGAACCATCAAACATACTCGGTGATCCCAACTCTGCAACTTAGAGCAAATGGGCTATTTATCTAATGATATGAGCTAATTGGGTTTTAGTTTATTTTTATTAATGTTGTTTCTAATCATATTCATAGAATAAAACAACAATTAATTTTCCCCATCTTAAGAATAGCTCCATCTTGCTGCAATTTAGTTTATATTCTCAATTAATTTAAATCATATTAATAAAACAACTATATCATACGTACAGTGTACACCCCTACAAGTGTAGATATATAAATGTAGAATTTGTTTTAGATTTATGAAGCAATAGTTTAGATATAACTATGTTTTTCTACATAATGTATTATTTTATTTTCGTAGAAAGCGGGGGTATTTAGAGTATGGATCAATTATTTCAAAGCCGTGGCGAGCCAATAACTTCAGGGGGGTTTGATGGGCACATCACTCAATTACCGGAGGCTAGAAAAAATTATGAATATTAAACACCTCTAGAAGCTATCTGAAGTGTTTTTTATGCTAACATAACTCCCTAACTGCCAAAGGCTGTGAAAAAACTAAATATTTAAACAACTCTAGAAGCTCTCAAATTGTTTTTTATAGTAACATAACCCCCTAACTGCTGAAGGCAAGGAAAAATTATAAATATTAAACGCCTCTAGAAGCTATCTGAAGAGTTTTTTCACGGAAACAGAACCCCCTAACTTCTGGAGGCTAGGAAAAAGTCTAAAAATTAAACACCTCTAGAAGCTCTCTGAAGTTCTTTCTATGGTAACACATCCCCATAACTAGTACTTGTATCTTAATTTTGATATTGTTTGAAGCATAAACAAAACCATATATATTTTGTTCATAAAATTTCGAGGGGGTTTGAACCCCCAAAACCCTCCTGATTACAGCCTTGAATTATTTGGGAAGTTAAAATTACCATTTTTAATGCACCCAATGCAAGAACACAAAACCATGAGTTTCTTCCCTATTTCTAGTGAGAAGTATTTAAAGTACCTATTCCTAATTATATAAGGAATAATCCAAGTATCCAAGTCACTTTTTTTTTTTTGTAAGGTCCCAACTAAACCCAGTCCCGTATCCATAATTAATGTTCGGGAGGGTACAGACCCAAAAAAATAATGAACTAGAGATATCTTACAGCAAAGGATTAATATTTTATTGCGCTATCATATTTTGTAAGAAAAAATGGGAACCACCTAAACTGATAAAACCTTAAGCTCTCTTCCAGTAACTATATATGTGTGAGTCGTGAAGTACCGGTATATATTTATATATTTTTTATACTACGAAAGTGATGTGTACTATTTTTACTTTCTCTATATCTTACAGGTAGAGAAAGTATGGTGATCGTCAAAAAAATCGAACTCGAGATTTTGATGAATCTTGACGTTTCATGACTCCCTGAATCCGAAAAAGTGGTTTTTGAATTTCCTTCTGTCTGTCTGTCTGTCTGTACCTCCAACTAGAGCCTAAACTATTTTACCGATTGAGCTAAAACTTGATATCTTGGGTTTTCATAGGGTTGCCCCGAGGGTTTTTGGAATTGAATATCTACCCCTAAAATTAGGGGTAGTTTACTGAAGGGAAAAAAGAGAAAAAGTCGATTTTCTCAAAATCGGTTGTAACGATTTTGATTAAATTTCATTTATGAAATTAATAAATATTCCAAACAAAATGGCTACTCTCAATATTTCGGCAAAATGGCTTTAAGGGCTCCGGTCTGATGCGTAAATTAACATTTTTTATAATAGCTCCGAAACTATTTGAGATATGAAATTACTTAGCATTACCAATATGTATATATATTTATAATAAAAATATTTTATTCGAAACATATTTTTATAAAATCAATAATTTTCAATCTATACGCAATTATATATATATATTTAACTTTTTGGACATTAAAGCTTAAGTATTGCGACCGTAAAAAAAACTAACCTGAAATGTTGATGGATGTCGACGTCTCATGACCCCCCCCCCCCACAACCCTAAAAAATAGTCTTTGCAATGCCGTCCGTCTGTGTGTCTATTAAAACTTAAAATTAAGGGTAGTTTACTGAAGGGCAAAAAGAGAAAAAGTCGATTTTCTCAAAATCGGCTCAAATGATTTTGATTAAATTTCATTTATAAACATTAATAAATATTCCAAACAAAATTACTACTCTCAATATCTCGGCAAATGGCTTTAAGGGCTCCGGTCTGATGCGTTAGTTAACATTTTTTATAATAGCTCCGAAACTATTTGATATATGAAATTACTTAGCATTACAAATATGTATATATATTTATAATACAAATATTTTATCCGAAACATATTTTTATAAAATCAATAACTTTCAATCTATACGCAATTATATGAATTTTTTTAACTTTTTGGACATTAAAGTTTAAGTATTGCGACCGTAAAAAAAACTAACCTGAAATGTTGATGGATGTCGACGTCTCATGATCCCCCCCCCACAACCCTAAAATATAGTCTTTGCAATGCCGTCTGTCTGTGTGCCTATAAAAACTTAAAATTAATAGTAGTTTACTGAAGGGCGAAAAGAGAAAAAATTGGCTTTCTCAAAATCTGCTCAAACGATTTTGATTAAAATTCGTATCTAGGCGTTGATTAAGATTATAAATAGACTGGCTATTTTCATTTTCCTATGAAAATGATTTTTAGGGTACTTTACAGAAGCGTTAATTCCCGTATCTCCACAACTATTTGAGAAACTAAACAACTTATCATTGCAAAATTATAGGACTATTAGAAATAAAAAACTTTTATTTGACATATATTTTTATAAAAGCAACAGTTTCTTAGATATTTGCAAATATATTAATACAATTTTGTGAGCTTTAGTTGTAAAGATATACTACTTAATTCTTAACGCAATAATTCTCCAATGCCATAGAGTAATTAAATATAAGTATCTAAAAAAGTATGTTATTTTTCCTTAAAGCTCTTAGGAGAAATGTTTGCATAGCAATGATCTATCTCCATTTTAGACTCAATAGTCAATATTTACATTTTTTATTGGTCAAAATGTATAAATGAATAATTAAATATCAATGCGATGACTTGAAGATCTGCAACACCTTATAAAATGTTAAAATTTTAACCAGAAATCGAAATTTTAATACGAAGTGTTGATCCTTGTGGAAGACATTAAACTGTTTGAAATGTTCTTAGGTGGACAAAGATGCGCCTCTTTTCTCATTGATTCTATATCATTGTATATTATTTTATGCGTGTTCTTATGTGGAGGTGTGATGATACAATGTACATTATTCCGTTCAGAAATCTTACGAGTTTATAGAAAGAGAGAGAAAGTCTGTGCGGTGTGCCGTACCATTTATTTACAACATAGCTACCCGCCTCGGTGGCGTAGTTGGCTAACGCGCCAGTCGTGTTGAGCTCTACCGCTGAGGACGGGGAGATCGAGGTTCGAATCTCGGTCGGGTGAACTGGGGTGGTTTTTCCTAAATGGTTTTCCACTCTCCCTCCACGCAAATGCGGGTTCACTTCCTTTAAATTCAACCTTACCATTCCTAATCCATTAGCGTAATTAGTACTTAGGCGTATAACCCGAACGGGTAGTAAGACGCGGTGCTAAATATTAAAAATACAACATAGCTGCAGGGGCGGCTTAAGGGCCGTGTTAATCGGGCGGCTGCCCGGGGCGCCAAACAGAGCTAAACCTAACCTAACGACCTAACGTAGCCTGGGCGTGATAGGAAAATAGTCCCCAAACTTAAAGTAATCTGGGCGTGATATGCAAATAGTCCCCAAACTTAACGTAATCTAGGCTTAATAGTGGAGTTGCTAAGCATAACAATCGTTCACTTTTTTATACCAATATGAAATATCACATATTAGTATAGTGGTGAATAAAATAGAATTTAGTGATATTCTTAAAAAGTTATTTTACATTTGCCAGCTTGAAAAATTGGTGCCATAAAACATTTTTTGTGCAATTATATAACGTAAACCGTAAATAATATCTAAGTGTTTCACTGTTTGTTAAACTTATAATAAGAATATATAGAGCGCATTGTATATAAAACAAGTTCTCATAGTTTTATTTGTAGTTCTAACAGTTTTTTTACAATCTCGAAGTGAAACGTTTAGCGTAGCCTATAGTTAACATTTTTGGAGTTTCTCTTCAGATTATTTTCCTGTAACTCCCAGGCTACGTTAGGTTTGGAGATGTTAGGTTTGGGGATCATTTTCATATTTTCCTAGAGTCCAATCACCATATGAAATGTGATAGCTGGCAGCTAGCAGGAGATTTAAAGAACGGTCAATTTTTTTATTTTTTTTTTGTGAACGTTTTGATTGTCAAAGTGACAACAAATCAACATATGGTTTTGCGGATTATATGGTTGGGTGAATGGCTTCATGAGAGTATATCTGGTAACTTTTACTAGCTGCCAGTTAACACCACTCCTACGGCGAATGGACTATATTATCCACTGGTTATATAGGGGGGCGCCACAAAGCAAACCCACCCGGTTACGAAATTTACCTCGGGCCGCCCCTGTATAACTGATACATATATTAAAACATAGTATCAATCATATTTTCTACAAATGTACTTTAAAGAGCTGAAAAAGTTAAATATTAATTTGTATACATATTTTGGGTCTGCTGTCCATAATTTAGGTAATAAGTATGCTTAAATTAAATATCAACAACAATCTATTTTGTGTTTTCACTAGAAAAACTAGCTAAAACATTGATGATAAATAGAACAATTACTTTGTTTGATTCCAGACATTTCAATTAAAAATGACCTTGGCTTACACCGATGAAGTATATATAGTCAGGTGAATTGTACAAAATACATCTTAGGAAAGAAAAAATTTGAAAGTAACTTACATATTAGTTTAGCATAGTTCTAATAAATGAATTACAATCCAATAGAACCTATTGTAAATATTATAAATAACCACCACTATAAGTAAACCTGACCAAACACTCAAATAAAGAGTTGATTTCTCTCCTCTACACTCAAGGGTGATAGGAAATTTCATCAAAATCCCTTAACACGCCTGTATGTAGCTTATATTTGGTTCAGTTTAATAAATCATGGTCGTGTTTGACATTTAAAAATGTGAGGAGCTAGTGTTAAACACTTTTACTTTCCGATTAATGTTTTACAGCCTAGTAGGTGAAATAAAACAAAATTATTTTAAAATGTACTCAATAGTCAACTATAAAATGGGCTTTAAGTCAACAGACAAAAACATTAACACCTACATGCCAAAAGGTCTAAACAAGAATCTTGCCAACAACATTAACAAGTAAAGTGAGTGGAAATACTGTGACCTTCATAATAAATTCGGCACAAACTAAGTCCGTCACCCCCCTTCCTCCCACTTATCCCCATTGACATATTTTACTTCTTTAGTAAAACTTTATTTCTACCTCATACTCCTCTGGTATTTTTTTAAACATACGTTTTCGGGGGGTTTGATCCCATAACCCCCCTTAAATATGGCCCTGACTACACCCCTTCCATGTTTTACTACCCTTCTAGGTTATATTAATATTAATTACGCTAATAGGAAGATATGAGGATGGTAGAGTTTAAATTAAGAAGAAACGTACCAACATTTGCGTGGATGAAGATTGAGAAACCATTAAGGGAAAACACTCCCAGTACACCAGCCTGGGATTCAAACCCCAACCTCCTTGTCATCGGCGAAACAAACTAGCCGAGCCTGACATTCAGTCCACGTGCTTATCAATGTTGTTCTTTTGTGGCCAGAATGTAGTGCCAATGTTCAACAAAGTTAAATTTCAGGACAGTTTTAACCATATTAGGCATACCATGTAAATTGTAAATTTTCCCTCTATTCTATCCAAATAAAAATTAATTTTCGTTTGAATCTCTTTTAAATTCTGATTATGTAAAAAAAAATATTTAAATTGATATTACACTAAAATTAAAATTTAGCAATGAAAGGCTGATTAAAGTGTCATTTAAATGTTATAACTTTACTATTTAGTTTTAAACATTCTTCATCATTTAATTTTTTATCTTTAAGCCAAGCAGCTATGCCTATATTGTTAAAAACTATATATTGTAGTTAGTAAAATATTGATCTAATATTCTAAAGGTATTTAGCTATTAATTAATCCAACTAAATAAACAAAACAATTACTTACTATCACGACGGTTGTCACTTCAAAAATAACTCTACTATAACTTATAAATCACTGCAACACAATGAACATGAATTGATCGAAGGAGCTCTCTTCTACAATATTTGTTGCTAATAAGTTTTATACTCCAAACGTCATCACTGCTTTGAAAATACAAGGTGAAGAAGACTGAAGCTCTGCCATTGGTTGTTCATATCCTCCCGTTGGGTTTTCTACTCTTACAACTGTCTCTCTCTAACTAGCTTTCCTTGTCTGTTCCATTTCTATGGCGGGTTTTTCGCAGCCTCGGGGGAATTTATATCTCTCTTGTTCAATAATCGTAAGGTCATTCAATTTTAAACGCTACCTTGGAGTAGGACTTTAAAGATTCTACTATTGGCATGCAAGTGTTATAACTGTGGGTATTTAGTGTGCATTTTATGCACCAATTGATTTTATTATATCAGTACACGACTTACCAATAAACTTGATTATTATGGAATAAACCCCCTTCAGTGGCCGCATGGTCTAAGGCAGGGGTCGGCAACCTTTTTGATATAGCGGGCCGTATGGGGATGAAACATTCTTTGGTGCGCCATACAGTTTAAAAAATATATCGAGCAAAAAATTTCAACTTTAAATTTCTCATATAATAATTAGGTATACAGTCAAATTTGGTTTTAGTGAATTCGGTCGTAGTGAACATTTGGCTACAGTGAACCTAATTCATTGGTCCCAAGTTACATATATTTCAATGTGTGTTAAAAAAAATTCGTTTTAAATGAACCCTCAACTTCGGTTTTAGTGAACAGAAAAATTGTAACTTTCAAAAATAAATATCATTCTAACATCATAATTCTTTTAAAAAAAAACTTTTTTGTTGTTTAAACTTGAAGACACCAATTCTGTACCAGAGTTCTTGTTTTGGTTGCATTAATACAACAGAAGCTACAGGACTGTGAATGACAGTCTGTGGCCATTTAGTCTTTGTTTTCTCTAATCCCTTTCTTCGAGAGGGTATATGAAACTCAAAAAATTATACTTTTCTACTCACTTTAGTTTTTTGAATGCATGGCTAGTGTGGAATAAAGTGTGGAAAAAGCACAGACTCTAGAGAAGAATCTGGAAATTTTTTAACTAAAATAGTACACAATAAACAGCAGCATATAACCGATTTAAAAAAAAATTAATTAATAGATTTCAATAAAGAGCAATTGTATCTGAACTCTTATTTTGTTTATCACTAACCCACTACTTTCAAAAAAACAAAAAAAAAAATTAGTGAACATCGGACATAGTGAACAAAATATCCGAGTCCTTACAACCAGAGTTGACTGTAGTTTATTTTTATGAATGCAATGATATATCTGTTTGCTTTGTGTATAATTGCATTATAAAAAGCAAACAAACAAATATGTTCGTAAAACTTGACCTCCTCAAACAGGCGTGATATGAGACGTGTATCGTGATGTTGCCATATCACAATACCGCGGGAAGACCCCCAAACTGGCACGTCACGATTCTGTTACAGGTTTATTAATTTTCACATTCTCATAAGAAAAACTGTCAGTTTATAGTTAATCTCGTATCAAAGCTAATCAATGCTATTTTAGCATTATGTCTCTGCACGAGAGAATTTTTCAGTCTTTATCAATTGGAGCAGAACAAATATTATTACAAACATGTTAATAGTATATTAGCCTGGACTTACCGCCTACATTGCCTGAATCTCTCATCCTAAGCTGCAGCAACCAGAAGATAAACCTCCTCCAATGAAGTAAAGAATACTAATGGGAACATTGTCTTTGGCATTGTTTTGATAGTTTGGTGATATCATCGCCAATATTTGTTACACTAATTCGCAAAATATTATGTAAATTTTCATCTGTCATGCGCGATCTTGGTTTTGATTTTACATAGTTAATTCTGAAAAATGTTTGTTCGCATATTTATGTAACTTACGACCAAATATGTAATCATTTTTCTTGTGAAAGTTTTCAAATTCGGGATTATACTTTCAGATAGACTTGAATAAAATTAAATCTAATCATTTTGAGTAAAACTAGTCTTAAGAATATTATTGTATTGTAAATCTGAATCTTCTAACTGTAAATATTCTGGTATTTCTGACAGTTCAACTATGGAAGGGTTTTCTATTAATTTAATATAATTTTCCTTGTCAGCGAAATCTAGAAACAGTTGATTAAAATGTTGCTGTAGTAACTAACATCAAAGAATCAATGAAAATATATCTTGAAAATATTTTTTTCTCAAACTTTTTATTCATTCTTGAAATGTGGGGAAAAGGCAAAAATTGTTCTTTTAGACTTGCGAAGCAAATAATTTTAATTTGAGCTGGAAACTTTTAATATCAGTAAGTATATACTGCGTTAATCAATTAATATTAATTAATAATAATATTTAGTTTGTTCAAATTTTCAGTTATTTCATCTAAGTAAGCAAACTCATAAAGCTATTAAAAATCTGATAATTCAAATATAATTTTTCATTTTTCAATCAAAAATTTATCTATTTCATTTCTCAAGACAAAAAATAGTTTCAAAATTCGACTGAGCCATCATACTTTGCAATGGTAAAATATGTCTGCATATTCCGGATCAATCTCATCTAATAACGCTCTAAATTTGCGGTGGTTCATACATTTTTGTGGATAAACTTCATACTGTTACAACGGCATCCATTACATTTTCCCATTTCACAATTTTACTGCACAATTACTGTTGGTGTAAAATGCATTGAAATTGCAGCAGCAGTACAATTTGTAATGCTTCCATTTGTTTATTAATTAATCTCATTAATCTTACATTACATCCAACCATACTTTGCGCGCCATTTTTTGTATTCCTTATAAGGTTTTTTTCCATTTTAAATTGTGCATATTAATGGTATCAATTAATTGTAAAAAATATATTCGCCTTTTTTCATCCCGTAAGGACTCTTAAGCGCTACAAGTTCTTTTGTTATTTAAAATTCTGTATCAATTCCCATACACACTTCATATTATGTCCTCTTATCACTCAGTTTACATGATACGTGAGAACCACAAACATGAAAGTAGATGGCAGGGCGTATGGGAACCCCACTTCCACCAACGGGTCAAAACACTTTTTTCCCACTGACGTAATCATTGCGTGTTATGTCGCAACCATTCTCCCCTGGGTTTTCTCGGTGATTACACAATGTTGTTCTCTGGTTGGCTGTTGGCTTTCCCCCTCCCCTCCTGTCCCTCCTCTCTCCCTCCTGCCCTTGACCCCCTTTCCAGACATGTTGTTTCTTGTTCCTAACATGTTGGTACTTGTATTTGTGCTTAATATATGTCTGGGGGCCCTTTCCAGACATGTTGGTACTTGTATTTGTGCTCGATGGTTATTAATGTGCGCTCATTATATTCTTTCCTTTGGTACTTGTATTTTTTATTTGTGCTCAATGGTTTTTTTTTGGCAGGGTAGGATTGGGACGGGGCGTTGGAGCTTTTTATTGGCATGCGGTCCACAGCGCCGCTAGTGAGTATCTTCTCTGGCTGGGCGCAGAGCATAGAGTGTGACCGCTGAGCAGCCGGCAGGTCGCAGAGCGCGTAAGACCCCCCACCCCTCTTCACCAACCCTACTCGCTGCGAGGACAGCACAACCTTTACCAGCGGCAGCGCTCAGTTGAATGCGTGCAGACGCTCTTTTCACTCCCCCCCCCCCCCCCACGCATCTCGTCATACCACTCTTCTACTTCCTTTATCTTTTCCCCCTTCCCCGCCAATACCCGTGTGTCACTGACGCTGTGTTGCCATTTTCAGTTGGGGGAGGGGTCAGTTGTCTCCCTGTGGAAAATTTTATGTCTCAACAACCCGAAGTTGAAAGAGAGTGCAAACGAACTGTTAAAGTTTCATGAACCCCAAACCTGCTTGGCACATCGACAATTCAGCCGTGCTTTCCCACCCCACTCCTCAAGTCCGCTTGCCAAAGAGTTCGTGGCCCTCTGAATGCCGCAGGATTTGTAAGGAGTGAAAAGATGTCTACCTACAAGGAGGTAAATAGGCAAAGCTATTATTTATGAATACTTCATCATTGACACGGGGTTCGAGCCCGGGACCCAACAAATAATTATCACTTGTTAATAACCGGCTCAAAACAATCTCAAATTCCCTCACCAGAGTGTCAATTGATGATTTAGAGATGCCCACGCTATCTGTTTCTAGAAGCTACAGCCATCTTTTGGCAGAAACTCGAACTAGAAGGCCGTAGGATTTGTGAGGGGTGAATATATGTCTACCTACCCGGAGGTAAAAAAATATACTGAAGTATAGGTGTAGAGGAAAGCTCTTAGTGGGAATAGTGGCTGCGGTATTAATTTACAAAGTCCAGTTTAAAGAGTACACTCAATTTAAAATAAACAAATTTGATTAGAGTTAAAATACATACAAACAAATTTGACTAGAATTAAAATATATACAAACAACTAATTGTATTTGACTAGAAATAACCAGGTAGGTGGAGGGTTGTACTGGCGGATAAAAAAGTATAACGGGTGCATAAAAAATGGCGTTTTTTTATTTAGAAAAAATAATCTTTGAAAAAATTGTTTGTCTGCGGAACTGTCTAGAGTGAAAGAAAAAATATATTATTCAGTCCGTCTTAATGATCACCTTTTAGTCGTGGTGAGACCAGGCGAAATGTGCACAGGTATTTGTCAGGGTTTGAAAAGGAGAAATTAGCATTTGTTGATCTTGCAGGTTGCGCGTCATTGTTGGGGTTCAAATCAGACCCCTAGTTTACCCGACTGAGAAGCACCGATCTCCCGGTAAAAACATCATGACACGGAGCTAATATCGGGTTTCGAACCCCTACAGTCATAAACATAGTAGCTGTTAAGCATTTAGTTCTATTACCTAGTATTTTCTTATAACTGGTTGAAATGTGAAAATAGTCAAAGTTATTATTTATGTTTACTCCGGCTAGATATCATTGACGGGATTTGAACCAGGGACATTTGGCGTAACAATATAGCGTTTGTTGACATTGCTGGGACTCGAATCCCCTACCCACTCCCGTCACAGGGCGAGATGTGTACCAGCATTTGCAATGTTGGAAAAATAAAACACGACCAACGGCCCTCGGTTCCACCCTAGACAGCACTGGAGAAAGGCGTCCATCCCCTGTGAAAGCTTTGCTACGAATGAGAGATAACGGTATTTACGTGGATCGGGCAGGCTCGAAAGCGGAAACGATATTTTCGACCAATGACATGTGGCACACACCCCCATTAAAGCGAATATAAATAGACCTTGAAATCATTACATTCGGTCGTTGTGATTAATAATTGAGAGCGGCAAACATCAAAATGAGTTTCGACGCGCTGGTAAATTGAATAAATTCAGGTAAGTTTTAAAAGAATTTTGTATATTTTAAGGGTTACTATTTTGCTTATTACGTCTTTGGTGTACAGTGGTATTTGTTCCTTTGACAGACCGTCAAGAAGAAGAAGACGCACTCCCTCCACCTGCAGCGTTGGTAGCGCCGAGTAGCCCGGAACCTCTAGCTTTTTTAGCGAGGACGGAATTTGCCTGGCGGATGGCAAGTGGTCCATGGGTTATTAGCTTCCTGATATAGATTTAGAGAATTGGCAGTGGGTTTTTTCCACGAGAGTAATTAATATGTGTTTATTAAATTTCAGACTACTGGGATCCATATAATCTGGATGTAGGCCTGAGGGACCACGTGGCGCTGGCAGAGGGTTTAGTGGCGTGTGTGCGGGCACTGCCCCTTGAAAGCGGCAAAGCGATGGGGGCTGTACCAGTGCACCTCTTTGAAGAGGTCGGTGTTTTGCCAGGCACAGCTTTCTTCGCGCCGCCACTGGCAGGCTACGTCCCCCAGGACAATACCGTCGCCAGCGTAAATGCGATCCCTGATGTTTGGGGTGAATTGGACGCGATAGACAAGCTGATATGTAAGTTTGCCATCATATATTTTAGTATCGTCTACAAGTAACAATACTATATAGCCACTAGGTTGGAAATATGCAGCTTATTACGCAAGAGTTATCCACATCCTCTCTTTCCCCAAACCACAGTTGTTTCGCAAATTTTGTCAGCTGACCGTTTCAAGAATATAAGCTCTTACAAACAATAAAGGATAGAGAAAATTATAATTGTCGCTTTAGTCACGTTTGCAATGTACTGGATCCAATTCTACCGTCACATTAGTGCATTCGATAGCATGTATATCGGTCCCGGGTTCGATTCCCGACACGGCTAAAAAGTCGGTCTGATAAATTAACATACAGCGGGCGGAATTTGTAGATGTCTTAGTCTTTAAGTTATGCGTATAAAAGTGACCCGAGCTTTAGGCTGGAAAACAGTAACGGATTTAAATTAAATTATAATATTCAATGAAAAAATGCTTTATTAAAATTATTTCTACCAAGAGAAAAATTAATTCTGGCCGTTAAAAATTACTTTCTTCTAATTTTTACCAATTTGTGTTAAGAGACGTTTTCCCCAATACTTTATTTGAAACTAGATTTCTTCAATCACCCACAACGTGTTGTAAGCCAGTTTGCTTTTCAAATAACAGAAAGCGTTTGCATGCAATTTAGAGCAGGAAAAAATTTGCGCTCGCTCTGCTGTAATGTAGATTTAGTTTTTGTATACAGATATTTTTTAAAGGTATTCAAATATATGCCGGCATAATAATTAACCGGGGAAATTATATTGTTGCTTTAGCAGATTATTAAAAACAGAGAAAAACCCTATATATTGGTTTAGTGAGCCAGGGGGGCCGGGTTAGATTTCCTTGCTTGGGTGAAAATTTGTATTTCATAGTGATAAATTAACTGCCTTGGACTGCATTTTGTGCATGGTCTATGGTTCAAGCTATGTAGATTTAGTGTTTGTATACAGATATATTTTAAAGGTATTCAAATATATACCGGCATAATAACTAACCAGGGAAATTATATTGTTGCTTTAGCAGATTATTAAAAAAGAGAGAAAACCCTATATAGTGGTTTACTGAGCCAGGGGTCCCGGGTTCGATTCTCTTGCATAGGTGAAAATGTGGGTTTCATAATGATAAATTAACGGCCCTGAGCGTTATTTTGTGCATGCTCTAGGGTTCAAGCGTATGTAGATTTAGTGTTTGTATACAGATATTTTTAAAGGTATTCAATTATATACAAGCATAATAATTAACCGGGGAAATTATATTGTTGCTTTAGCAGATTATTAAAAAGAGAGAAACCCCTATATATTTATTTGGTGAGCCAGGGGTCCCAGGTTCGATTCCCTGACATGGGTGAAAATGTGGGTTTAGCCTTTCATAGTGATAAATTAACTTCCTAGACTGTATTTTGTACATGTTCTAGGGTTCGAGTGAATGTATTACACACACTTTAAGAATGTTGGTTTGTCATGTTTAGGAAAAATTATAACAACATATTATATAAATACCAAAAGTAGTTTGAAATTTAAAAGTATTATATATTTTGTCGTATCATTTTAAAGAGAAAAAATGACGAGTATGTTTGGAACAATTATATTTAAAGTGTTTACTTTGACATGTGCTTTTGTGTTATAGTTCAAATGGAGGGTAAAAATGACGGCTCCATCTTTCCACCGCCGGCTGTGAGACCCCTTCACCCCGCTGCAGGAGCACCGCCTCCAAGGCAGGGAGAATGTGTTCGAGCTCTGGCTGCGGTGAGACAGACGGGGTCCACGGTCCTCCCACAACGCGTGGTGGCGGCGACACCGGGATCAACTTCTGGAATTAGTGGCCTGGTAAACCAGGTTGGTGGAGCCTTATACCAAGGCCTCCCTCTTCGAATCGTCGAGAAGAGAATAAAAAATTGTGGCGTTTCTTTTATAGAGGTAGAGAAATTACCATACATCTTGGTGCTCTAGCAAGCGATCGTGACGCATTAAGCTGGCTTGAAGAACAAATTACTAATTTGCTCAATCGGCTGCAGGACCATGGTGTCAGCGCCGATGATCATGTCACCTTACTTATATAAACAGCACGGACTCGACGTTGAATCCTGTATTCGTATCTTTTAGGAGGGCGGATCAGTTAGACGATCGAGCCGTGCTCGATAACGTAAGTCGCGTGTTGCAAAGTAATATCTTGTTCTTGAGTACGGCACCACTGTACGTTAAACTCAGCAAATTTAAGGAGCCTCGTGGGAGTGCACGTCATTGTGATAAGCTCTCCCCGGCTACCACATACAGTAGAAGAAATCAAGGAATCATTACGATTTAAAATGGCTGCGACACATTTTGTCTTGCCCGTGCATTGGTTGTTGCCAAGGCTGTGTGTGACTTTAAAAGAGAACCAGGATGCATGGACGTGAACACCGTTAAACAAATCAAAATGGCTCGTTCTATTCAAAGACTCAAAGCAGAGGAACTATGTCTTGATGCACGTGTGGATCTTTTGAAAGGTGGTGGAATAACTGAGCTAAAACAATTTCAAACATACATCTCCGAAAACAAAATAACAGTGTTCAGGGAACGTTGGGGGAGACATGTCCTATATGAGGGGACTACTCATCCCGAACATTCCTTTAAGGGCTACCTTGATATGTATTTTCAAGACGATAAGCAAAAATATTTTGACGTCATAACATCTTAACAGCCCCATTCAATTGCTCGTACTTTTGCCGCGAGTGCATTGTGCCTTTCAACACAAAGAACGAGCACAAATGTGAATCCGCGTGCAAAAAGTGTTACAATAAAGCGGCTTGCAGTGGAGATTGAACTGCGGCCTGTAAAGACTGCGGGCGTTAGTTCACAAACCAAACTTGTTTTGATAACCATAAAAGTCCCGGTTTTTGCAGAATTCACATGTCTATCTGTGATATCAACAAGGTTTGTGAGGTCTGTGGGCAATGTTTCAGTTTGGAAAAGTCAAATTATTCACATAGGTGTTATGAGACTTTTAGTAGAGTATGCGATACATATAATCCTTTTGGGAATTTCTGCTATATGAAGCAAGCCCCATCTAAGCCGGCACTGGAAAAGATAATTTCATGTTTGTATTCTATGATTTAGAATGCAGACAAGAAACGTTCTTAAAGGTGTGGTCAACACGTACTTGCACGAGACTAACCTCTGTGTCGTGCAGACGTGCTGCAAGGCCTGACTTCATATATATATATATATATATATATATATTATATAAATGACCATCATTGCACCGAATGCGGGGGCGATAGGACTCACATATTCAATGGTGATACCACAATGGTCAAATTTTTCGGATTTATAGAGCAAATTAAAGCAACAAAATTTAAAGATACCCTTCTTGTGCATAATTCAAAAGGTTATGATGGGAATTTTATTTTAAAATACATGATGGAGGTTAAAAAATAGACTCCAGAGCTCATAATGAACAGTGGGAAAATCATGTCCATGCGTTACGGTCCGCTCCACTTTATTACCTTGCTAACTTTCTCCCGATATCGTTGTCCAAGATGCCCAATACATTCGGCTTAGACGAGTCTTTGGCCAAGGGACATTTCCCCCTTTTTTTTAAAAAAAAACGCGGGGTATAGAAGTCCCTTGCCGCCAAAGGAGCATTACGGAATCGGTGAAATGTCAGTTGAGGGAAAGGAGCATTTTGAGAAGTGGTATGACGCGCTGGTCAAAGAAAGTCATGTTTTTTTAATTTTAACTGCGAGTTGGAACTGTATTGTGTTAAAGATGTAGAGATCCTACGGAAGGTTTGCCTAAAGTTTAGAGATATGCTTATGCAAAAAGCAAAGGTGGATCCTTTCAGAGAGGCATGTACGATCGCAGGAGCGACCATGTTGGTTTACCGCTGAAGTCACCTTAAGGAGAACACTACCGGTAACATCCCTAACGGTGGCTACCAGTGTGCAGACCAACAGTCGCACGTCGCCGTACAATGTCTCTGCTGGGAGGCCCACCAACGTAATGTCTCTATCCTTCATGCGGGTAACGGCCGTGAGGAATATGTGTTAGGGCGACGTGTAATCGGCATTGTTAAAGCTAGAGATATCACCACCGTCTTTCAGTTTTTGGGGTGTTATAGGCACGGGTGCCTTCTCTGTTATCCTGATAGGACCACCTTTATCAAAAACAGCTGCCACGAGACCATGGAGACGCGGTATTAAGCGACCATGGCTTGCGTGGAAAAGTTTAAGAATATCGGCTACACGGTCGTAGAGATGTGGGAGTGTAAGTTTAATGCGATGAAACGCACATAAAAGTACTTGAAACAATTTGTGCTCCAGCACGAGGTGTACAGCAAGGAGACCCTCAGTCCCAGGGACGCATTCTTTGGTGGGCGTACAAATTGTATCAAACACTTCCACGAAGCAGACCTTTCTTGTGGAGAGAAGATTAAGTACTTGGATGTGTGTTCAATGTATCCTTACGATTGCAAGTACAAAAAATACCCCATCGGTCACCCTAAAATTCACTTGGAATCAAATTGTCCGTCTATCAATCAAGTAGAAGGCATAGCCAAAGTTACAGTGACACCTCAGCGGGATTTATTCATGTCCGTATTGCCTACACGGATGCACGAGAAGTTTATCATCATCTTTTACAGGAAATCCGGGGAGGGGAAAAAGCAAAGTTCGTGTTAGCACAACGACAAAAAATATCTCTTGTTGACAGGCGTCTGGGTGATTGACGAGATCTCGAAAGCAGTCGAGAAAGGCTACACCGTTGAAGCAGTACACGAAGTGTGGGATTACAATGTATCTGTTTACTATCCTCAAACACGTTTTGGCGGCTTGTTTCACGGGTACATTGATACTTTTTTAAATTAAACAAGAAGCCAGCAGATGGCCAGAGTGGTGAACCTCACAAGATGAGAAGTTAGCTTACATTAAAAATTATGAGGAAAGGGAAGTGGTAAATTTCGATTTCGGCTCTGTTTGTAAAAACCCTAGTCTCCGCACACTGGCTAAACTCTTTTTAAATTCACTATGGGGAAAATTTGGGCAAAGACCCGATTTACCACACGTATCCGTTGTCAACGATTATAAGCGCATCCACAAGTACCTGACGGGCACGTACATCACCCTGGACAGCGTCATTGATGTAAATTATGAGGTTATGTTCCTCAATTACAAGGATGCACGTGACGCGTTGCTCCCTAACTCTAACACGAGTGTGGCGGTGGCGTGCTACTCGACTGTTAGGGATAAGTTGCACTTATACAGCATCCTTGAAAAATTGGGGGACCGATTTTTGTATCACGATACAAATAGCGTTCTATTCATGAAACGCCCCGGCGATTGGAGTCCACCGACCGGAGACTCTTTAAGTGACCTCACTGACGAATTTCAAGATTACGGTCCGGGAAGCTACATTAGCGCCTTTGTATCTGGTGGTCCCAAGAATTACGAGTACCGAGTTAGTGTTGGTGGCGATCCTCTCAAAACAAAAACGGTTTGCAAGGTTCGCGGGATCACCATAAACTACGGTAACCGGAACGACGTTAATTTGACGTTTTGAAAGCTATGGTCACCGAACAGGCCACGGAAAGTTACATACAGATACCGCATAAAATTGTAAGAAAATGTCTTGCGACTGTATGCACTGTTTCGCAATATAAAGTCTACCGGCCGGTGTACACTAAAAGGCGGGTAACCGATGATTATAATACGTTGGAGTTTGGGTATCAAAGGCCTTGTAAACGCGCTCTCCACGACTAAAAGTTTATCATTTAGACGGACTGAATAATCATCTTTTTTTCTTTCAATATAGACATTTCCACTAACCTACCATTTTTCAAAGATTTGAGATTTTTTCATATTTTTTTCTACATGAAAAATCATATTATTTATTGATTTATTTTATGCACCCGGGATACTTTTTTATATTTTTATCCGCTAGTATAAACCTCCAACTACCTGGTTATTTCTAGTCAAATAGAATTAGGTGTTTGTATATTTTTTAATTCTAGTCAAATTTGTTTGTGTACATTTTAATTCTAGTCGAATTTGTTCATTTTAAATTGAGTGTACTGTAATAATAAACTCTTCAATAAAATAAACATAAGTTATTCTCAAATCTCGGGCTTAAGTTAAACTAAAAAAAACAGATATAAACATCTAGACTCTAATTAAAATAAATCTCCGGGGTGTCCTTTGGGGTGTTTGAACTGGGCAAGGGACTATTTTCACCAGATTGTACCCCGCAATCATCTCCTTCCCCTCTCTACACCCACCTGCCAGACGCTGCGGATCTCCACGGCTCGTCCAGGTTGCTGTCCAGAAAGGTAGCACACAATGTGTAAGTCGGGGGAAGAGGGTGTTCTATCAATTAATACTATGCCGTGATAAAAAGAAATTATGGTATGCTTAAAAAAATTACAAAAAAAGAATTTTTCCCAGTGATAATATTTTTCCAGGCTAGGACCTAGAACATTATTATAAAAGACAAGAGAAAAAAAATTGTTTACCTGCCTGCCAGACGTCATGGTAAATTATAATCTTAAACCTTATGAGTTACTTTTGACAAAAAAAAAATGTTTTCTTAACTTAGGTGGGAAAGACAAATAAATAACATAAATATACAAAAAACTATGGTCTGGCACGGTCCAGAACTCAGGACCTGTCTAGTTTAAATATATGTCTCCAGGGAGGGTGAATTAGCTGCGAAGATCTGGAAATACTGAGTGGTCTAGTAGAAAGTGAAGAAAAAAATATAAGATTTGAAGTGTCTTTTATTTGTTTGCTCGGGTTCAGATAATAAAACCATATACATGATGTAAGGTAGAGAGAAAAATGATGCAATATCACCCTGATGGTTGTAGACGTCGTAAATTATGGAATTATGGGGATTTTGACCATCGAGGGGTTCATCTGCGTAGACTGTAGACTATTCTTTATCATGCAGCACGAGTTAGCGTCGGTCCATTGAACATTTCTAATTAAAACTTAAATTTACTCCGGAGCACCGCATCAACACACCATCTATTCTCGTCACTTTTAGCGCCAGTCCATTCTTTTCCCGCCTTTTTCGACTCCCGCTATCAAATCCGCGGGCTTTGATAAGGGCCCACCGGTAGATAAAGGTAAAAAATTTGAAATCCAGGTGAGTTATATAATAAAAATTCTGAAGAAAAGTACAATAAAAGGGAACAGGAAAGAAGACAAACACAAAGCTGGTTTTATGCTGTTTGGAATCCTGAATGGTACATAGTGTCAAAAGGTAATAATTTGACACGAAACATCGAATTTTTAGGTCGGGCGAGGGTCTATCAACCCAAACCATATGTGCAGTATGCTCGCTCCACGTACGAAATAAATTTTCGCTTGGTTAGGGAGAAGGGCGTGCGGGGTGGCAATCCACATCTCGACATCGGAGTGTCGGGCATGCACGCTGGTCTCACTTCTTCTCTGTCCGTGCAAGCGCAATGAAGACCGGCCAAGTATCGTCTGCAACTTGTTGGAGCTGTCATAAGGGTTGCTTTCAAAACCATCAGATGGTAATTATTTTCCAGGTAAGTCTGGGTTCCGCTTGAGGTTTATAATATATATGAAAAAATGTTTAAAAATAGTGTTATGGACCGTGCAAAGCTTACAAAAACACATGAAAAGAAATATGGAAAATAATATTGAATTTAACAAAATGTCTGAAATCAGTTAGTTCTTAGTTGTTCGCTAGGAGCGGTAAATGTTCTCTTTACAATTAAAGCAAATCAGATCTAACAAATAAAATTAATTTTATCAATTGAAAAATAATAACAAACACAGAAGTTTATTGAACTTTGATACAGAATATATTCAAATACTCTTTAAACTGGTCTTTATAAATTAGTACCGAGGCCACTATTCCCGCTACGAGCTCAATAAATTGATTATCGTTTCATAATATATATATACTATAACTATAATTTTTTTTGTAAATAAATATTTGAAGTATACTTTTCGTTGTATGAGATATTCATGGGAAAAAAAACTTTGATTTGTGTAAATAAATATCCCAAGTATACTTTTCATGGTGTGAGAAATATTTGTACAAATAAATATTTCAAGTATTTGTAAAAAAAAATTATTTGTGTAAATAAATATTCCAAGTATACTTTTCATCGTATGAGCTATATTTGTAAAAAAATAACTTTGATTTGTGTAAATAAATATATTTTTATTTGTGTGAGATTAATTTGTAAAATCTTTGATTTGTGTAAATAAATATTCCAAGTATACTTTTCGCGGTATAAGAATATATTCAATGTATACTTTTCACGATGTGTAAATAAATATTATAAAAACTGTTATGTTTGTGTTTTAACGTCTACACCCCCTCCCTCCTGTCCTATAAATACAAGTTCATTTAGCTTATTAGCTCAGTCTCAAACATTATGGACAATTTGAAACATCCATATTTGCCCATCATTAGCGGCCCTTCCGGGTGTGGAAAGACACAATTTGTAGCCGACTTTATCCGTCACTTAGACACAATGTTTGACGTTAAATTTGATAAAATCCCCTGGTATTATGTTTTATGGCAACCGGGATTCGAACAAGACGGGTCATGTCCCCGCGTCATATTCTGTAAAGGTTTGCCGGAAATGAATGACCCCTGTAATGAACTCTTCACAGCTGATTATCCTGGACGATCTGATTTGTGAAGTCAACGAAGTTGTCGTCAATCTTTTCACCAAAGTATACCAACATCAAAATATTAGCGTCATGTACCTTACACAAAATATATTCCTCCAGGGCAAGGGCCAAAGAGACATTTCCTTAAACGCCCATTATATCGTGCTTTTTAAAAATCTCAGGGATAAAGCTCAGATTCAAAACTTTGCACGTCAAGTTTGTCCTGAAAACCCCCGTATTTTACAGAAGGCTTACAAGAACTCCCCACGGGTATATATTGTTAGATTTCAAGCAAGGTACACCCGAATGGTTTAGATATAGAACCCACACAAATGTCGAGTGCTGCGTGTACCTACCACGCAAAAGCTCTAAAAACACCGACACGTCCCGATTACAGATCATTTCATAACCATGAGATCCAAAGTATTGAACCAAGCCCCCCTGCTCCATGCGATGCATCGCATGAACAAGCAGGTACGTGTCGCCTTGTTGAAAACGGCAGAAAAGAAACTGATTGACTCTGTTTGCGAGTGTGCCTACAACACTTTAAAAGGGCGGGTGCCGTAGAAAAATGCTCAGAAGACAAAGTTACGTGTTCACAAGCAGGTGTTGCGCAAGCTGCTCAAACGAGGAGAGTGCTGGAAGAAGAAGAGACGGCTACTCGTTCAGAAAGGATGAGCGTTGCTGCCCTTACTTTTAGCTCCATTAATCAGCGGTGTCTTCTGTTACTTATTCAACAAGTAGATAATGGAACACACGAAAAAGATGATATTGAGGTCCCCGGAAACACTAAACAGTTACGAACAACACCACCAACAAGTGGCATCGGTCATACATCCAGTGGTCTCTGAGCTGGACAAGGAAATTGAAAAATTCCTCGCTTCAAAACTTGATGACAAGTCTAAATGGACATTATACCAACAAGTGCTACAGCGCTATCTGTACTTTAGTCAACACCCTCCACCACCTGAAAATACCACCACCACGACCCCCCCTGAAGTGTATGTACTTCCATCGCGGCTGTACTCAATACTGTACCAGTATAGGCACGTATAAAAGCCGAGCTTTTACTAGAACATATTAATTCCAGGGGCGGTATCTCTTGTGACGAACACGGAAAAGTGAGTATTAACGATACGCCTCTCCGTGGATCCAATATTGTGGATTAGTCAACGATCTGGTCAGAGCAAGAAGACACAGCGAGCCGTCTGGGTGGCAAGAATTTCTCACGGCACTACAAAAAATAAACGTCCCGAAAGAATTTATTGTCAATCCAAAATGTTTGGCGTTCATTAGATTTCCGACGCCCGTACCCCAACCACTTACACCGCCGCAAAGCCATAAGAAGAATGAACTGAAAAGGGTGGACGAAAATAGGTGGCTGCAGTTCCAAGCTTTATGGCCCGTTTAGCCGACATCTACTACGGTCCTTCTCATACTTCAGGGTATTAAGGGGCGGCGTCGCTCATAAAGTCGTCCAAGGAAGATCCCGACAAAGTACGAAAAGGGCTTCGTTCGCAGGCCGCTTATACCTTACACGAACTGGTGATAAAAAAGTTTCCACGCAACAAGTACGTGGTGTCAAACATTGACGAACTCTGGCAAGCCGATCTCAACGATTTACGAAGTCTCGGAAAATACAACGACGGTGCGGTGTACTTGCTCACCGTCATCGACGTGTTTAGCAAGATGGCCTGGGCGAGAACACTTCCATCCAAGACGGGGTGCGTCGTGAGAGACACCTTTCGGGACGTTTTCAAACAAAGCGGCCATAAACGTCTAAGTTTACAGACGGACAAGGGGACAGAGTTCACGGCAGGTCTAGTCCGCAAATTTCTCAAGCAAGAAGGCATGCATTAATACACCACTCATAATCCTGACGTGAAAACAAGCATCGTGGAAAGATTATATATATATCTGAAAGGGCGCATGTGGCGATACTTTACCAAAAATAACACGTATCACTATGTGGACGTCCTCCTAGATCTCGTCCACGCTTATAACGACACAAAACATTTCAGTATAAAGATGGCGCCTGCCGACGTTTCAGAAAACAACGTGCTCCAAGTCAGATATAATCTGTACGGTAAACGGCACCCAACCTCGAATAGCAAGCCAAAACTTAAAGTCGGTGACGCGGTGCGTATTAGCAAAAACAAAATGCTGTTTGAAAAGGGCTACGAAAGCAATTGGATTGAAGAAATTTTCAAAGTCAGCAGTGTCGTGTTGCAGCAACCAGTCGTCTACAGGCTGACCGATCTTGACGGCGTGGAGGTCTAGGGAACGTTTTACGAACCCTAATTGCCCCGCGTACGTTTTCCCGAAACTTTTAAAGTTGATAAAATATAACGCGTCAAGGGTAAAAGCGCCAGAAAGAAAGTGTACGTGCAGTGGAAATGTTACCCCGCCAAGTTTAATTCTTGGATTCCTGTCAGTTACGTCAGCGCCCTTCCATGAAGGACCAGTTTTACCTCACCTTGCCGAGCGACAGCTCTATGGGATATTTCCCGAAAAATACCTTCGCTAAATTCGCCACGCTACTACCCTATCGTCTTACACTTGACGGCCAGTGGTATGTCGCTATCACCGAATTCCAATATCCATGTTCTTTCACCACCGTACCCGAGGGCCGAAATATTTTATGGAACATCTGGGTTGACGATAACGGTGTGGAACAAATATTCAAGGATCAAATTCCTCTAGAAACTACAACACTATCTATGAATTGATCAAAGTCATAAACGAAGTAATGGCGTTTAAAGGGATTTCGGAGTTGTATTCAAGTACACAAACCCTAACAAAAAATGGGCGTTGTTTCTTCTCCGCCAAATATAGAGCTGCTGACTCTATCTAGTCAACTAAGTCTACAGCTCGGTTTCGATCCTAATACTAATCTGATCAAAGTCCCAAAGTCACCGTACGCCGCCAAAATTCTACTAGGCTTTCCCTCGCAAATGTACGTCTACACGGATATGGTCGATCTTTATCCCGTGTGTGACATTGTGAAACCACTTTTACGTATCGTTGGTATCAACAACATAAACTATCTCTACGGCATACATAAGACAGTTACCACATAAGACAGATGCACTACGTACCCGTACTTAGCAGGTAAATTGAAATCCTGGAAATCAATTTAAGAACCGACACTGGTGACCTGTACCATTCGAGTTTGAAAAGTGTGGGTGAAATTTCATTTTTGACGCAGCTCATTATGAACCGTCCCTACCAAAGATACTACGTCAACCAGGCTTGAACAGGAATATCATCGATCTACCACGGAGTTCCCTATCAACGCGAGCATGAAACAGGAAGTTTTTTCAACGGCCTATTCAAACGCATCGTACCATTGCTGAGAAGCGGCGCTGAAGCCATTGGAAAACAGGTGCTTCATACGGGTATCGACGTGCTCTCCGACGTCGCCAATCAGCGTCGTCCTTTAAAAGAGGCTCTATGGCAGCGTGTCGGCGAATCTAGAACAAACCTTAAACGCAAGGTAGAGCAGAATATCGGCAAACTGATGACCGGCTCAGGCTATAAAGGGCGTCGTAAGAAGCGCCGACGTCAGTATTCTGTCGTTGCCTGACGTAAAAAGGTCAAGAAATAAGCGGTAGATATTTTCAGTTGAAATGTCGTTTCTACACCCCCAGTCCTGCGAGTGCGCCAGCAATGAACTCGATTTCTTTTCCGTCCCACCCACGCAAACCAGTCTTAAAAGTGGACAATGGATCCAGTACAAACCTGTCTCTTCACTCACCAATGATTCGCCCATTTAATTTACCGTTACCGGTCAAGGCGAGTTCTATATCGTTCTTTCACAGACTATGCTCCATCTCAGGGCGGCTATCATGAAACCCGACGGTGGCGCTTTCACAGAGGTGGATCAAATCGCTCCCGTCAACAACTGGTTGCATTCGCTATTCAAACAGGTGGATGTGTTTTTAAACTAAAAACTATTCTCACCGCCCAGCAACACGTATGCTTATAGATCGTACATTGAAACTTTGCTTAATTACAACAGTGAAGCCAAAAGAACACATTTGACTTGCGGTCTGTGTTTCGCAGACAGCCTCAGAACATTTAAGGAGGCTAACGCTGGTAACAAGGGATTTGAGGCCGGTCGCAGTCTGACTGAATAAAGTAAGACGTAGGAAATTTTGAGGTATCTACACGGTGATGTGTTTAACCAAGAAAAATACCTTTTGAACGGCACCGAAATAAGAGTCAAGTTGGTCCGTTCCAGAGACGGGTTTAGTCTTATGGCCGTCCCTGAACTCCCACACTTTAAGGTTTACATCGATGAATCCGGCATTCTAGTGCAACGTGTCAAATTAGCACCTTCTATACTGTTGGAACATGCCAAGGCATTAAACGTCTGTCCCGCAAAGTATCCCATCACCCGCGTGGAAGTAAAATCCCTCACTATTCCTACGGGTGTACAAGGAATATTACTGGACAACGTATTCACCGGACAATTACCCAAACGATGCATCGTGGGATTTGTATCAAACGCCGCGTTCAACGGAGACGCCGCAAAAATCAGATCAACTTCCAAACCTACGGCATGAACCATTTCTCGCTGTACGTGGACGGAGAACAAGTGCCGTCGAAACCGTTAAAGCCCGATTTTTCAAACGGCATCTATGTCATGTCCTTTCACACATTGTTTTCTGGAAGGGGTATCCATTTCATGAACGAAGGTAACGACATTACACGGGAAGCCTTCCCTAAGGGATATCATCTCATGGCTCTCGACCTCAAACCTAATCTGTCCGCCCACATGACATCAAATTGGAATTTGACGAGGCATGGCTCTCTGAGCATCGAAGAGCTCACCAGAGCTTCGAGCTTCACCAGAGCTCTCACTGAGACCGTCAACTGTATCGTGTACGGGGAGTTTGCCAACATCATCACCATCGACAAGGACAGAAACGTCGTGACCGATTATGGGAGTTAATATGAGCGGCTTCCCGCCCCTTACACTCGTCATATAAATCATGGACATCATTGTGAATTTCTAGAGCTTCATCGACTAAGGCAAAGAGTTTATCGTCAAGGAACTGAGTGTTATATCTGTAAGCGGAACATAACTTCAACATTGGGTGTTAAAACTCCCATTCTCTATCGAGGGACCTTCCGCCGTCGCTTAAAAATAAGCTGTCCATATCGTCAACAAACTGCATTGTATTCCCTGGGATAGCGGTGATTTGGTTTACAGTATGCTAAAATTTCTTAGATCATGCGCCACAACGCTCGCAGAAATCGTCTACGTTAATGGATCAGAAAAGAAACAGTTTCTAGCAAAATACACGCCTACACGCGTCGTAGATCTGTACGGCAAAAATTGTTCGTCGTTGAAAAATCATTAATTTGGGTCGCACCATGTGCATGGCACATAGCTCTTTATGAAATTTCTGTTCAACCACCTGCGTTTGGGGACTTCGAGATTGAATTATTGAAGATGGACACGCACACCATAAGACGTGCGCTGAAAACAAACACGTGGTTCCTTTCTGTACGGTCAGGTGTTTTCCCTGCTGATCAATTACCCGCAATAATAGCGTGACCTGCTGCTCTCGTCATCAACACGTATCCACACACCAAGCCTGGGAAGCATTGGGCCACCATTTTTATCGATAAGAACGGCGTGGGAGAATATTTTGACAGTTATGGTTTTCCACCCCGTATAAAGTCACATCTGTCATTTACACGCAAAAACACTTCCCGCAAGTCTCATAGCACGCTGCAAATTCCAAGCATAGCCTCGGACGTTTGCGGTCATTACTGTCTCGTGTACCTTCTCTATCGCGCACAGAACATCCCGATGAAAACTTTCCTAACCCTATTCTCGACCACCAATCATACAGGCAACGACGCTAAGGTGGTGAGATATTACAACACATTTTTCAAGCCCTCCTCAAGAGGCTCCGTCCTATCAGCGTGCGCCTATAAAAGAGGCATCCCGACGACGTGCCGGCCATAACCGCGACAGTCGTCGAGGTGATCAAACAGCATGGAAGGTCAAGACGTTTGCACCCGCAAAGCAACGCCGGTGAAACCGCTCGCCATCATCAGTAATTTCAACACTTTGTTTCCGCTGGACGAAGTCGACACCAAGCGAGTCATTGTCGGCATGAGCGTCAAGAACATTTTTACGCTCTATGTCCAGCTAGAAAAATGTGGAGGGAATTGTGCGGTGTTTAACCGTACAGAGTGGCAAGAACTGGAGAGCTATAAGTCAGTCATATCAAAGTTTTCAGCAACACGTAACCTCCTCAGAAGATTAGTCTGACTAATCATGAAATCTCTCTGAGACGTATGTTCGGTGACGGTATGGTCGTCATCAGCGAGAAACAAGACGCTGGACTCAAACGGGTCGCCTATCTAGCACCTAGCTGGACGCGTCTTTGTGAGGTGTGGGACCTCATCGACGTCGCCGTCGACCACCAGGATATGTGGTCGACACCCGTCGCACGCTATTGCAACGTTTTGATCAACAGACTCATCGTGGATGTATACGACATGCTTGCAAAATCAGCGGATTCCATCGATCTCGAACACCTATAGTGTAAACGCAATTCAGAAACCATGATCTTATCAGTGCTGCCTACTATACACGCCAAGTCGTTGGTTTGGACTATTGAATGCTGGATTGTGACCTAAAAACCATATTACTAACGTATCTAAGAGACACCGTAGAAAAACCTATGAACGAGTGTATGCGTCATTCCTGTAAAAGTAATAATAAATATTATGTTTAATTTTGAAACCCTTAATGCATGTCTGTAAAACCTTTAATGTATGTCTGTAAAGCCGATAATGTATGTCTGTAAAACCGATAATGTATAATAATAGTATGTTTTGAAATATCGTGTTTTATTCACGCAAAACCTGTTGTTCCTTACACGTAAATATGAGTCTCAACTTGTCGAGCCAGCAAACATGAACAGGGTCAATAACCTTTTGTACTAGCTCACGATTTAAAGGTCACGATCTATTCTTATCTCGACTTGTCTTGTTGAACCCCAAACTGGTGCCGGGCTGTGACACCGGGAAAACCCATTGGCAGGGGAGGGTTGCCAGGGTCAAGGACCTAGCTCACGGCTCCAAGGTTACTATTTATTATTGTCTCGACATGTCTTGTCAACACGCCAAACTGGCGCCAGTCATCAGGGAAAACCCATTGTCTGGGGAAATGGGGAGGGTTGCCAGGGTTAATGATATAGTTCACGTTTTCAAGTTCACGATCTATTATTGTCTTGACTTATCTGTCGACCCGCCAAACTCGTGCCAGTCATCAGGGAAAACCCATTGCCGAGGGCGGAGGGTTACCAGGGTCAATGACCTAGCTCACTGTTTCAAGGACACGATCAAATCTTGTCTCGACTTGTCTTGTCAACCTGCCAAACTGGCGCCAGTCATCAGGGAAAACCCATTGCCGAGGGGGAGGGTTGCCAGGGTCAATGATCTAGCTCATGGTTTCAAGGTCACGATCTATTCCTGTTTCGACTCGACTGGTCAAGCCACCAAAGAGGCGCCAGTCATCAGAGAAAACCCATTGCCACAAAAGAGTGGGAGAGAGGTTGCGACACCTAAGAGGGGTAGGGGTGGGTGGATTACGAAATCATTCAGGGTTGTTATCTATTCTTGTCTTGTCGACCCGCCAAACTGGCGCCGGGTTGCGACACCAAGCAAACCCATTACCACATAGAGGGTTGCGACACCGGTAAAACCCATTATCACACAGGGGGTTGCGACACATGCCTTGAAGGAGGGGGAGTGAAGGTAAAAGTGAAAGGGTGTCTCGCGGCCGTCTTGTCGAGCCGCCAAACTGGCGACAGTCATCGTGGAAAACCTATTGCCACATAGAAGACCAGAAATAAACCTTTGTGACATTGAAGGAGTACAACAGGTCGCTAACCCCATGTTGTCATGAAAATAACCAGAGGGGAAAGGGGATAAAACTTGGAGGGGGAGGGGAAAGCAGCCAGTGATATAAATAACTGCCAATCACAGCGCTGTTCCATACGTCCCACACATACAAACCGGGGAAAGGGTGGTACGGGGGAGGCCGAAGCCAACAGCCAATCAGAGCGAGAGGGCGTGGTCACGTGACGATCTCTGAGCCAATCAGCGTCGAGTACCAGGTGGTCCAGAACACTACTGACCAAGTAATTAGGCTTAAACCCAATTTTCAGGAACCGATGAAAAGACAAGTCCCAACCATCACACTAACCTTCAGTAATATTTTTGTACCATTATGCTACCAGTGTTGCATTGGATTTTGTGTAAAATAAAGACTATAGAACAAAACACTTTTAATATCTATTTATAAAATCCCAAAAAGTAAGGGGGAGGGAATTTGATTACCTACCAAGGGACGCGTCAGATGAAAAAGGTTGGGAACCACTATTTTAGAGGTATTCAACATTCATAGCCTCCCTACCATATACCCCTAAACAAAATTTGCTTGGTAAGATCTTGACTAGATCACCTTTGGCACACTTTTCAAAAACCTTACGGGCGCACTATTTGGTGACCACGCAACCTAAGGGAGTGCTACTCAAACTTTACCGTGTGGCGGATTAGTTTTTTTTTTTTCAGTGTCACCCAGGGACTGGCTTGGTTGAAAGTTAATACCTTGTGGGCTAGGTATTAAAAATATTTTTTTATGGAAGCACGATTTTATTAATATTAAAGGAAATAAAGGGTACAGAACTTCGTATGGACTTTCTCACTCCATTGTTTAAAATATAGATAGTTACTTAAAACTTTTAATAAATGTGAAATGAAATAATATACACTAGCAAACCTGAGCAAAACTTGCGTTATACTTAGGCAAAACATTTTTTGACTCCCGCTTAAGTAATATCTCTGTACAACTAAATTTCACAAAATTGTATTTATATATTTGCAAATATCTCCGAAACTATTAGTTTTATTTTTTAGTTTTATTTGAAATATATATAAATATATATTTCAAATAAAAGTTTTTTATTCAAAGTAATACTACAATTATGCTATGATAAGTTATTTAGTATCTCAAATAGTTGCGGAGATTAGCAATTTTGTTTATAATGTTGATCAACGCCTATATACAGATTAGAATCAAAATCGTTAGAGCCGATTTTGAAAAATCTTATTTTTTCTCTTTTCGCCATATACTAAACTACTCTTAATTTTAGGGTTAAACAGACAGACAGAATTGCAAAAACAACTTTTTAGGTATCGGATCTTTAGAGTTTGAAATGTTAAAAAATATAAATATTTGCATATAGCTTGAAAGTTAATGGTTTTATAAAAATATGTTTCAAATAAAATATTTGTATCATAAATAGACCTACATATTTGCACTGATAAGTAATTTCAGATCTCAAATAGTTTTGGAGATATGATAAAAAATGAAAATTTACGCATCAGACCGGAACCCTTAAAATCATTTTGCCGAAAAAATGAGAGTAGCCATTTTGTTAATAATATTGATCAAAGCTTAGAAAAGAAATTTAATCAAAATCGTTATATCCGAGTTTGAGAAGATCAATCTTTTCTCTTTTTGCCCTTCAGTAATCTATCCTTAATTTTAGTGTTAGTTAATAAATTCCCAAAACCCCTTGGAGAAACCCTTTGAAAACCCTAGATACCATGTTTTAGCCCGATCGGTAAAATAGTTTGGTCTCTACTCCGAGTTACAGACAAATGGAAATTTTAAAAAAAAAACCTTTCGGATTTGGGGAGGCATGAAACGTCGAAATTCATCAAAATCTCGAGTTCAAATTTTTTTGACAATCACAATACTTTCTCTTCCTGTAAGATTGTAAGATATAATATAACACTTAATGGAATAAATGAATTTGCTTATTTTTGCACATTCTATCAAGACATGGTTCTATTGTGGACAGTTCCACTCATAATAGACAGTGAATACCCACACTATTACGATGTTTCATCTTAATTGCATTCATAGTAGAGAAACCAGTATCGCAAAGGTAGATCGAGGCAAATGATAAAAGAGTTTTCATTGCAATTTCACAAAGACCTGGGAATTCTGTTTTCACTTTTATCCAGAAGGAAGCAAGTGAACTTGCACTTTGGAAATAATTTTTCAATTCTTCATTAGCAGCTAGGTCACTCAGTTTATCTTCTATGTTAACAGGCATCTCAATAATCCATGTCATAAATTGATTTCGGATCCATCCAGTCTCGCTTCGTGGATCCTCCTCTTCTGGGAAGTAGAAATCAAACCACTCTGCTAAGATTGTCAAATGATGAAAAATTACATTGCACAAAAATGTTATGTCAAGATCCTCACCATCTTTGCTAATAGTATCAGCCAAATGGTGAACCATGTCATAGAAATCCCTTGAAACCAGTCTTCCATGTTTTCAGCTTGTATACACAAGCAAGCGTATGGCATATTAAGTATTTTCAGTAGTTAATTATAATGGATCAGTTCATATGGCAGTGCACTATTCATACCTAGATCATTGAATCCTCACTAGTTTATACAAAGAAAATATTAATTTTATATATATGAAGAAACTAGAAAAATTAGACTTTAAGTGGCTCAACATATACATACTGTGATTTCCTCTGAGTTAGAGCTAGCAAACTAATTATATTATTCATAGTTATTTACCATTACTGCACCAAACTTCAACTTTCTTTACTTCAAGTACCAGAAAGTTAGACAGATTTAAGTTATGTCCTACACTCAAACCTTATATATACCAGATATATATTAAATAAAAGGACATAGTCTAATGTTTTTATTCTGTTCTATCTTTTCAAATTCATATTTACAGTTAATTAATGCCATACTAGCCTAATTCATGTCCATACCTGACCTAAATTCCGAACCACTAAAAAGCGACTTGAAAATAATATTTATATTTAAGTTTCCTTTCAAATATATATTTAACATATATAAAAAAAGTCATACTGACTCATACAAATATCCACCATCATCAAATCTGAACTAAAATTATATCAGTCAAAATGGCAATACATACATATATACATTTCAGTTTCGTTTCAAATAATCGCATGACCAATAACAAAGTCATGTTAACATACTAAAATTCTCACTATCAAATCTGAACTAAATTTCACTCAGTCAAAAGGAATTGAGAATAAAATTTACGTTTCAATTCCATTTCAAAGTTTAATAACAAAGTCATTCTGACTTATTCAAATTCTCACTATCAAATCTGAACTAAATTTCAATCAGTCAATAGGATTTAAGGATAATATTTATGTTTCATTCAATTTCAAAGTTTAACATATAAAAAATAACAAAGTCATACCGCACCACTCAAATTCTCACTATCAAAACTGAACTAAATTACAATCAGTCAAAAGGACTCGAGAATAATATTTAAGTTTCATTTTACGTTTACGTGCCTCGGTGGCGTAGTTAGCTAACGCGCTAGCTTCGTGTTGAGCTAAGGTAACAAGTTACATTGTAACAGTTCAAATCAAATGGCACAAAACTCACCCTCCGAACCATTGGGCTCCAACTCCAACACACGCTTGGCCGCACCTACTCCCTCTAACACACTATCTGGCTGAATGATGAGAGGCGGGACTCGGCATGGTCCAAGAAAAAAGGCCACATCCATAGCAAACAAATGAAGGCTACATTGCGCGCCTAGTTGTTACTTCCTCCGACTGACTTTTCCGAGCGCATGTTCTGTCATCGTCATGCCAACAAATCTTCGGTAAGCTTCTACAGGCTTCTACAAGCTTCGAGGTCTTAGGGAAAATTAACTTTGATTGTACCCATTAACTTTTATTAGTATGTGGGAAACGAACACTTAATAGTCTATAATATACTTGTAATTTCTATTGTCTTAGACTGCCTTAAGTGGTTAAAGGGGAAGCTGATCGCCCTTGATTTGTATAATACTTTATGACTCTATCTCTTTGGGATTCATTGTTAGGCAGGACACTTATATTTAACGCTGTACAATTAATATTAAGGTGCGCGCGAACTTATTTATTGTTGTAAGATATCTTCTAAATGCCCTTCTTTACATCACGTGTCTTTATTACGTAATTGGACGTATTGTTAGCACGGTAGCCTTGGGAACTTTATAATGCATTTTCTTAGTAATCTTGGAATCTTTAATTATTATAATGTCCAGAATATTGATGGCATAATTGGCGAGCTTGTTTAATATTTGAGTCTTCCACTCTGGTCACTCTTGTCAATATTTATATATTTACGAATTATTCTTGGTTAATATTAAAGTCTTTGACTTTGGACACTCTAGTCAATATTTATATATTTAAGAAATGTTTTTGTTTATATTAAGTCTTTGGCTTTGGACACTCTAGTCGATATTTATATATTTATGAAATATTCTTGTTTAATATTAAAGTCTTTGACTTTGATCACTCCAGTCAATATTTATATATCTATGAATTATTCTTGTTTAATATTAAAGTCATTGACTTTGGACACTCCAGTCAATTTTATATATTTATGAAATATTTTTGTTTAATGTTAAAGTCTTTGACTTTGGACACTCTAGTCAATATATATATATTTAAGAAATATTCTTGTTTAATAGTAAAATCTTGGACTTTGGACACTCTAGTCAATATTTATATATTTATGAATTGTTATTGTATATCGACTGTTTCTTTGATTTCCCTTGTAACTCCTTGACTATCATTTCTCTTAAAAGGTGGTTAAAAAAGAAAAGTGGTATCAGAGCGTGGTTCCATGGTTCAAGGTGTCATAATTCCGCTTTTCCAGACGGTTTTAGGGGTAGCTTTCTGGTAACAGCTGATAAACCACATGTTATCTTCTATTGTTGTAAATCTTGTAATAGTATTCGCCTGTTTTTGTTGCACGCTGCCTGTGACCATGGTGCCTCCACAGAAATCTGACGCCAAGTCTTCGGCCAAGATGACAAAATCTTATGTCTACAAGCTTAGCCGCGACCAACTACTAGCCAAGCTCGCGGTATGGGATGTCCCTGTTCCACCCAACGCTACGGTGGGTGAGTTGCGATCCCTTTTATGTGAGCTGATAAGTGAGGTTGGGGAAGGTTCGGCTGACTCTGGTATGGGCAAGGATGCTAGTGGTGAACCAGTTATGCCCTCCCCATTCATCCCCTCCGTGTCTGTAGTCTACCCTAAGAGTCAGAGTTAAGTTTTGATAGAGACACTGGGCCGTATTCCCGTGTGTGACCACACGGCCTTATTTAATTTCCTTGTGGGGGTAAACAAGGCATCGTGTCTGAGGTTAGTTAGCGAACCTAAATTTTGACGCTGTGCTTAACCAAGACATCTGGGTTCTTGACTGAGCTATTTTCCCAGGGGGTTCAGGTGAAATTGTCCCTACAGGGAGTGATCGACCTGATATTAAATGCGTTGTTACCTAACAGGGTTAGAGAAAAATTATGTATAGAAGTGGTTCATAGGTTTCAATCCCCCCCACGAATCGCTTAGGAACTTTGTATTGTCCATCACAGAGGCAGCTCGTGTGCTTAGCATCGAGCTGCAGGAGCTGGGGTTAGTTGACATTATCCTTGAGAATGTATTACCCCTGACCAAGCGCTATTTTTTTTTCTAACATACGAACCTCTATCCATGAACTTTATTCCCTGGCTTCACTCATTGAGGGGACCCTACCTCGGAAAAAGAGTACCTAGACGCGCATGCGCCTGTGGTGGCAAATCACGCGCGAACGGGTTCGAATCCCGGACCATCGAACACCGTGCTATATTTTGGGCCCTGTCCACCTATTAGCTGGAATAGGCCTGCTGGTGGAAACAACCCCGTGGGTTAGAATCTTAGAAACCGAGCACCCCATGATCTCTCAAGAGTTAGGTGTTACCGCTGTAACAGATTGGGGTATGTTCAGTGGCAGTGTAGAGAGGGAAACTTCTAAGGCGTGCTCGAGGTCGTGGTGCGGTCGCGCCTGTTTGTTCAAAGCCACGTGTTCCGAGTCCCATTGTGTCGATCTGTGTAGGCTCAGTGGAGTGTTTGGGTCTATTTGATATTGGGGCTAGCCATTCCTTTGTTTGTAGTAAGTTTGTTGACAACTTTAGAGGTAAAGTTAATATCTTTTATGAATCTATTGCTCCTAAGTCATATTCCATGGCGAATGGGCAATGTTTGGTGGTAGACTGTATGGTCATTCTTTCTATTAAAATTGGGTGATTCTCTTGGAAACGTCCCTTTTATGTTGCGCCGAACCTTCCATTTGATATAATTTTGGGGAATGATTTCTTATTTGAAACTAAGGCCAAATTGAATCTTGGTAAGCGAGAAGTGTCACTTGGTTTAGCGCTAGGCGAATTTGTACCTTTTGCGGTCTGTAATATACCCCCAGGTTTGTTTTCTGTGGAAAGCGATAGTGCGGCTATTAACCATATTGTCAGTCAATTCCCGGATGTTATCACGCATAGATGGGGTAAATGTGATATTCTGCCGTACGATATTATTGCGCAGGGCAACTTTCCAGTGCGCTCAGGACCGTATTCCTGTGCACCTCCTAAGATGGAGATTTTCGGGAATTTGATCTTTGATCTTGAGAGGAAAGAGGTTATTCATCCTTCTAAATCCCCCTATGCGAGTCCCGCTTTCACGATTCCTCGCAAAGGTCAAGGGTATCATCTGATACTCGATTATAGGAAGCTCAATTTAAAAAATTGCGTTTGTTCCTTACCCGATGCCTAGTATTGAATCGGCCTTTCAACATCTTGGTGGGGTTAAATACTATAGTCTGATCGACCTTAACGCTAGTTTCCTACAGTGCACGCTCTTGGAGCCCTCCAAGAAATTCACTGCTTTCATTACTCCGTGGCAGGTTTATGAGTTTAACCATGAGCCCCTGGGCATTAGTTGTTGGAGGCAAGTGCTGAGCAGGGTGTTAGATCATATCCTTGCCGACTTAAAATTTAAATCCATCTTTAATTACCTTGATGATATCTGCATCCATAGCGACTCTCTGGAAGATCATCTGTGCCATGTAGGAACTGTTTTAAGTCGCCTGCGCTCAGCAGGGCTTACTGTCAATCCTGAGAAGGTCACTTGGGCAAAATAATCGATCCCTCCCCTGGGGTATATAATCTCAGAAGGGAATCTTCTTGTTGACCCTGAGCGTGTCAAACTCATTCTTGATTTCCGAACCCCAAAAACATTAAGAGTGTGTTGCGATTTTTTGGTATGTGCGCGTATATAGCCAGATTCATACCAATGTTCTCTTAACTACCTTAAGAAAAAAGGGGCAACATTTGTATGGGGACAAGAGCAAAATAATGACTTTGTCGCACTCAAGCGCCATCTTGTTTCTCCTGCAGTTTGGTGCATGCCTGATTTTTCTCTTCCATTCCAACTTCATGTAGACTCTTCTTCTGTAGCACTTAGTGCAGTTCTCTCTCGGAAAACTTCCGAGGGTAGTAGACCTCATCTCTTATCATAGTATTGTTTACGCTAGGTTCTGAGTAGGTTCCTTTTTGGTCCTGCTCGTGTGTGGTGGATCGTAAGTCATTTGTTGCAATAAATTACCTATTACTACCTAATTCTATAGGATGTCTTGATTTCCCGGGTGCGAAGGGAGGGGTAGAATTGTTAATCATAATTGTTATTATTATTATTTCATGCTAGCACTGCAATAACTTTTAAGAGGACTGGTGGGACAAGAGTTAAGCATGAGCCTAAACTGTCATGCAAAATAATTGGCGCTTCACGCCTAATTCTCTCTTTGAGAATTTTAGTTATTCAACTACCTGACTTGTTAATTATCCTGGTCAACTCTAAGGACCGTTTTAGGAAATATTGGATTGTGTTCTGATGTTACTCTTTGTATTTACTCAACATTTGTTACATTAAACTTATTTGTCAACATGCATTTTTATCTTCTACTTTCAAATGCTATCCTATTGTGTGTATTTACCTTGTTTACATAATGCGTGTCTCTAGTGTTAATTAAAGCGCCGTTGCAGTTTGAAAGAGTCTAAAATTATCTATCAATCATTTGCTGGATGCTTTTATGTTCATGGACTTGTAGCTGCTCGGAAACGATGCTACAAATCTCTCGGCCCCTGTAGCTCCTAGGTGGGAGGTCTGTAATGTAACCAGATCCATCGATCGACACCCTTGAAGATCGAGACTGCTCAACCTCCCAAGCTCTTCAACAAATTCGGGTGCCCCGGAGATTAGCTAGGACGCATCCGCGGTGATTGTACATCTTGCTCAGAACAGCCATTTCCGTCTTAAAAAGCCAATGGGGATCACGATAACCAACGATACCATCTCACGAAGTTCGTCCTCATTTCCTCGTCATCACCAGGGCATGATGTCCAGACTCCTTACATTAACTACATCACAGTAGGCAGCCACCTTATTACTGATTAATGACAATCACTACCAGGATGTAGTGGCTACCAGTGGGTGTAGGTCAACTCATCGACAAAAGAAATGGTAGGCACGAGAGGTAAAAGTCATAGACAGAAACGTAATCAACACGCAGAAGCAGCGTGGTGCAAGTGGTCAACACGAGTAGGACCATGTCATTGACACTCAACCCGTCGACATATTTTTTAAGGCTGTTCGGGTCAAGTCATCGACACTACTTGGACCAACTCGTCAATCAGCTCCAGTATAGGAAAGTAGTGGGGATGGCCACCTGTAACAGCGTGGTGATTGGCTTAAAACTGGTCACGTGACCAAGCCTCTCACTCTCTGATTGACTGTTGGCTTTACCCCTCCCTTAACCCGTCCCCGTATCCCCCTTCCAGGGTTTGTATATGTTCCAAAAATTTTGGTTCCTGTCCAAACTTGTTTGTTCCTGTCACCATTGGTTATTTATGTGTGCTCATTGCTTTTTATATGTGCTCATTGGATTTTTTATGTCTGGGTAGGAGTGGGACGAGCAATGGAGTTTATTTGTAGGAATTTATTTTTTATATTGTTAGGGGGAACGTGCAGTCCACGGAGTTGAGCACTCCTCCCATGGCGTGTCGGCATCACGGCAGAGGGAGGGAACGTGAAGGACGAACTTCTTCCGACGGTCGTTAACCGTAGAATGTGAACAACCGGCAACGGTCATATTTCTCAAGACTCCCTTTCACTTCTCCCTCACTTCATCATACCCACCTTCGGAGGTTTTTCTCTGTGATATCGCAACTATAGAGCATTGGCACAGCTCTGATGATTCACAATCAGGGGCCTCAGAATCCTCAGTTAGTGGCCTCTATCCCCCACCACAAAAGTCTAATAAAATTGGTTGTATGGTATAGTCCGTCGACATTCGCGGATGTAGGTATCAGCCATGCACCACTTTTGGCGGAGGAGTAAGGTAGAAATGTTCCAGCGTTTACGTGGAGCGCTGGAGAGGGAAACTAGTGACAGTACACTTCAGAGGAGATTCGAAACCCGTCCTCCGCTGTCATAAATAGATGGGTTAAACGCACTCTTTCTGGCTAAACGTCTATTTATTAACTATGATAGTTCGGTAGGAATTATTAAGAAAATGTTTCAGCATTTTACCTAAAAGAAGAACTAACAACAGTTTACACGGCAGGGATTCGATTTCAACACCCCCGCAATAAATAGACGAGTAACACGCAACCTTTTCTGGCTAAACGTATATATATATATATTAATTATGATATTGCTGTAGGGATGTTAAGAAAATGTTTCATCATTTAGCTGGAGGGAGAAATACCAACAGTGTACACAGTAGGGATTCAATGTCAACCTCCCCCCGCCAGAATTAGATGAGCCTGACATTTAGACGGCATGCACACCGGGATTTTAGCCTCGATATCTTTCGCGGGGCTAGCACAGCTAATGTCTGTTAGAACGGTCGTTAAATCAGATACTTCTTTCCCAGTGCACCCCACATTTGCGAGAGTGAAAAAATAAGGCAAAATCAAAAAGGGTTTTGCTGGTCAAACAGATTTTCCGTTTGATATATTAGACCCGGTAGAATGTGTACCCGCATTTGCTTGGAGTGAGAAAATTAATCTCAGTACGCCAAAACTGGAATCAAACTTCGATCACCTTGTCGTCGGCCGTCTAGTATAAAATAATAGTGACGCCTTAGACCATGCGACCATCGACGCAAGTATACAAAAATTATAATAAATGCATTCCCAGTCGAGCAAATTGAACTATGGTTAAAAAGGGACCCAATTTTAAAAAACACGTGAGAAATGTTCAGATATAAAATATGTTGATTAATCATATGGCCTATACTTCCTTGCTAATAGCCACGAAGACTAATTCATGTCTGACCAAACCATAAAACCAATGAAAAAAGACAAAACTAAATTTTATAATTTTGTAGTTATATTAAATACGCGGATCACGAGCTAGCTTCTACGCCACTAACATATTTAAATAGGTTTCTATGTTCTTTGGCTGACAATATATAATAAATCATGTTGAGGGATTAAAATCCTCATCACAACCCCCTACTCCAAAGCGGGAGTATTGCGTACAAAAAAAGTCCTTAAGGATGCTGTCTACCTCTCAGGTAAGGCAAGTCAAGATAGGATCCTCAGTGTAAATGTATTTTGCTGAAACAGCCATCAGCATACACGTATGTCGAAGCAATTTATTTTTCAACACCATGTCAGGACTATCAATATATTTGGTAGGACTGAGGAAGATATAAAATGTACCTGACCTTGTGTGAAGGCTGAGCGATACGGTTGACCTGTATTCAGTCACGCTAATGGATTAGGAATTGGGAAGGTAGAATCCACATTTACGTGGAGGAGAGTAAGGAAATGTTCTAACGTTTACTTGGAGGGAGAGTGGGAAACCATTTAGTGAGAACTACCAACAGTACACCTCGGCAGATATTCAAATCCCCAACCTCGCCCAACATAGATTCTAACCCCGATATCTTTCGCCAGGTGTTTCATGCCCTGTAGTTGCCAAACCTGAGAGAATAATATAGTGTTTCAAATTGCGCAAGTATACTATTATTATTATTATTTCACTGCTTAAATATTTGTTTATAATTTTAATTCAATTTAGATTTATGTAAGGTGTCACACCCCCACACGCACACGAACTCGACACAATTTAGCACCGCGTCTTACTACCCGTTCAGTTTATGCGCTTAAATACTAATTACGCTTATGGATTAGGAATTGGGAAGTTTGAATTTAGAGGATGTGAACCCGCATTTTGTAGAGGGAGAGTGAAAAACTACCCCAGTTCACCCAACCGAGATTCGAATCTCGAGCTCCCCGTCCTCGGGGGTCTAGCTCAACACGTAACGTGTGTGCCTGTATGTTATTTAACAAACTTTTCCTAGTAAACAAAAAATATTTGTTTCTAAACGTATTATTAATTTGGTTTTCAATACTCTTAAATTGTTCATCAAGCACTAGAGTAATTAAAAGTCATAAAAAATTACGCGTGGATTTACATGTCAAATATATATAGACCATAAAGAGGAGTGAATTTCAGTGGGGCGGGGGAAAGGTGCCACCATTCGTCCGAAAAGAGGCTATAAATATATTAAACCTCTCGGATTCCTTATTAAACGGGTTACTTGAACAATAATTTACATTTGATGCCCAAGATCAATAGGTAGTAAGTCTTCTTAAGGAAACAAATGTCTTAGGTTCGATTGTCAGCAGTTGAAACCAGGGTTTTATCACGTTTAAATTATATTTTTTCACCACACCAAGTGGGATGGTTTCTAGACCGTGGATTTCAGATCAGTGCCTCTAGGTAGTCTCACTATAGATTACTCTATAATTATTAATTGCGAGCCACAGGTCTAAGACAGCACTCTCACCATATATTAAATTGCAGTGGGGTCGAATCCTGGTCCACTGGCTGACACCCTCTTTGGTCAGTTAGGGGTCTCCAGCTCTAATGATTATATTTGACATAAGTTTGGTAACAACATAATTACTTTTATTTTGAAACAATGAAAACTACTCTAAGGGGGTAAGGACAGTGAAGGAATACCGCATATGCATAGAGAGAGAGACAGGGAAACACCTTATCGGAATTAGAAATCCGATCTCCCAGTAAAATACCATGACGTGGAGCTAATATCGGGTTTCGAACCCCTGTCGTGTTTACCTTCCACCATAAACATACTAGCTGTTATGCATTGCGGGCCTGACGCTTTAGAGAGATTATGGTATTTTATATACCGAAACATGTGTGAAGAATATAAATCAGCATCCTTCTAATGGCTGAGTCTCACAAGGAGTAATGGGAATGGAACAAGATAAGACTTAGATTTCATACATAGCCTTAAAATTAAAATTATTATATTCCTCAAATCGTTGTAACAAGATCACCTAACTACTTTATTAAACTACATTGAGAGATGCTAACTTACTATTTCTAATTTTATAATCTTATTTACTACACTGTTGATCTTTAAACTTTGTTTTTGTGTTAAATTTATTATATCTACGTAATATAATAATATATAATATTTATTATTTTATATGTGTATTTTAGACTTGTCGTCAACCCATATTTTAATTAAGATGATGATGTTATATCAATTAATTAAAATATTATTTTTTATATATGACATTTTGTTGCACATTAAAAGCAAAAAATATAATCAATCTTTTGAATATTATTGTCACTCAATTCATCTACAAATTTTAAATCTAATTCATTAAATTATAAATCTAGATATTTTGTTATAGTTCCTTTATTTTCTATCTAAGTCTTAACTTTAAATACAATAATATTGCCGGCACAGATTTATCTGATTGTCAAACCCTTCCTTCACCTCTGACAAGATGTGTATTAATCACAACTTGTGAATGTGAGGAATGCCAGGCCCCCACCGTGGTTCGGATCCCACGTTAAACTGTAGGTCCTCCATTTCATCTCACAATCACCCTACCATTACACATTAGCGTAAGTGCGTATAACCCGAACGGGTAGTAAGACGCGGTGCTAATAATAATAATAATAATAATAATAATAATAATAATAATATTGCCCAACGCCTGTAAACTAGACTGTACTGGGTCAAGAGCGCGCTCGGTCGCTCGATCGCTCGCTCCAGTCTGACCACCTCTCATTATAACCAATGTGTTCTATTTTATATTGTAGTCGCTCACCCAGTCTGGACATCCCCTAAAGCAATAACGTCAAATTTTTTAAGACATTGATAGTCTTTAATCGATAAAGAGGCTCCATTCCGTTTTTTCTCTCTCGCCTCTATCGTCCCTTGCACAACTTCAATGTATCGATCATCACTCATTCAAAGTGATCTACTAGCATTATCACTCAACAATTTATTTAAATTCTTCTCAAAATCTTCACTCCTCATGAGTAAATAGCGGGGCGTATGGGAACCCCACTTCCACTAACGGGTCAAAACACTTTTTAATCGATGACGTAATCATTGCTTGTTATGTCGCAACTCTTCTCCCCTGGGTTTTCCCGGTGATTATACAATGTTGTTATCTGATTGGCTGTTGGCATTCCCCTCCCCTCCTTCCCCTCCTCCCGCCTCCTGCCCTTGAACCCCTTTCCAGATATGTTGTTTCTTGTTCCTAACATGTTAGTACTTGTATTTGTGCTTCAATAAATGTCTGGGGTCCCTTTCCAGACATGTTGGTACTTGTATTGGTGCTCGATGGTTATTAATGTGTGCTCAATATATTTTTTCTGTTGGTACCTGTATTTTTTATTTGTGCTCAATAGTTTTTTGTCAGGGTAGGATTGGGACGGGGCGTTGGAGTTTTATATTTATTTATTGGTGTCGGGCACTCCTCTCGTGGTATGGGGAGTTAACACGGAGCACGAATCTCTCCTGATGGCAGCGTAGCGATGAGTGTGACTGCCGAACAGCTTGCACGCACAAGAACCCCTTTCACTTTTCCCCTCACTCCCCCCTCCATCAAGAAATGTGTCGGGACCCACTATGTTGTAATGAGTTTTCCCGGTGTCGCAATCTCTCGCCAGTTTGGCGGGGCGACAAGACAAAATTAGATCATGACCATGATTGATGTCGCAATCCCTATGTGGCAATGGGTTTTTCCCTGATGACTGGCGTGAATTTGGTGGTATGACCAGATGAGTTAAGACCGGAATAGATCGTGACCTTGAAACCGGGAGCTAGGTCATGTACTTTGGTAACACTCCCCGGCCAAAAGTTTTCCCTGATAACTGGTGACAGTTTGGCGGGTCAACAAGACAAGTCAAGACAAGAAAATATCGTTACCTTGAAACCGTGACCTAGTACAAAAGGTAATTGACCCTGTTCATGTTTGCTGGCCCGACAAGTCGAGACTCGTATCTACGTGTAAGGAACAGACAAGTTTTTGCTTGAATAAAACATGATATTACAAAACATACATTTATTATGTATTATAGGTTTTACAGACATACATAATAATATTTATTATACACTTTTACACGAATGATGCATATATTCGTTCATACGTTTCTCTACAGTGTCTCTTAGACGCGTTAGTTAAATTGTTTTTAGTTCACAATCCAGCATGTAATGACGACTTGGCGTGTATAGTAGGTAGCACTGATAAGATACAGGTTTCTGATGTGCGTTTTCACCGTAAGCTGATCGAGATCGATGACATCCGCTGATTCTGTAATCATGTCATATACATCCACGACGAGTGTGTCGATCAAATCGCTGCAATAGCATGCGACGGGTGTTGATCACATATCCCGGTGGTCGACGGCGACGTCGATGAGGTCCCACACCTCACAAAGACGCGTTCAGCTAGGTGATAGATAGGCGACCCGTTTGAGTCCGGCGTCTTGTTTCTCGCTGATGACGACCATACGGTCACCGCACATACGTCGCAGAGAGATTTCATGATTAGTCAGACTAATCTTCTGAGGAGGTTACGTGTTGCTGAAAAACTTTGATATGACTGACTTATAGCTCTCCAGTTCTTGCCACTCTGTATGGTTAAACACCGCACAATTCCCTCCGCATTTTTCTAGCTGGACATAGAGCGTAAAAATGTTCTTGACGCTCATGTCGACGATGACTTGCTTGGCGTCGACTTCGTCCAGCGTAAACAAAGTATTGAAATTACTGGTGATGGTGAGCTGTTTCTACGGCTTTGCTTTGATGGTGCAAACGGCTTGACCATCCATGATGTTTGATCGTTTCAACGACTGTCGCGGTTATGGCCGGCACGTCATCGGGATGCCTCTTTTATAGGCGCACGCTGATTGGACGCAGCCTCTTGAGGGGCGGCAGGACCCTAGCTTCTTGAAAAATGTGTTGTAGTATCTCACCACCTTAGCGTCATTGCCTGTATGATTGGTGGTCTAGAATAGGGTTAAGAAAGTTTTCATTGGAATTTTCTGTGTGCGATAGAGAAGGTACATGAGACAGTAATGACCTCAAACGTCCAAGGTTATGCTTTGAAGTTGTAGCGTGCTATGAGACGTGCGGGAAGTGTTTTTACGTGTAATGGCGAGATGTGACTTTATACGGGGTGGAAAACCATAACTGTCAAAATATTCTCCCCTGCTGTTATTATCGATAAAGATGGCGACCCAATGCTTCCCAGGCTTGGTGAGTGGATACGTGTTGGTGACGAGAGAGGCAGTTCGCGCTATTCTGGTGGGTAGTTGATAAGCAGGGAAAACACACGACCGTACAGAACGGAACCACGGGTTTGTTTTCAGTGCACGTCTTATGGTGTGCGTGTCCATCTTCAATAATCCAATCTCGAAGTCCCCGAACGATGAAGGTCGAACAGAAATTCCATACAGAACTATGTGCCATGCATATGGTGCGACCCAATTTAAGTGTTTTCAACTATGAACAACCTCTGTCGTACAGATCTACGATGGGTGTAGGCGTGTATTTGGCTAGAAAGGTATTCTTTTGTGCTCCTTTGACGTATACGGTTTCTGCACGCGTTTTGGCGCAGGAGATTAGAGATTCGAGCACACTGTAATACACATCACCGCTATCCCAGGGAATATCATGCAGTTTGTGGACGATATAGTCGGCTTGATTTTTAGCGGCCACGGAAATTTCCTCGATAGCAAATGGGGGTTTTAACACCCAATGTTGAAGTAATGTTCCACATACAGATTAAACACTCGGTTCCTTGACGATAAACTTTTTGCTGTTGTCGATGAAGCTCTGGATATCCACAATGACGTCCATGATTTAAATGACGAGTTTGGAGCGGTAAGCCGCTTATAATAAATCCCATAATCGGTCACAACGTTTCTGTCCTTTTCAATGGTGATGATGTTGGCAAACTCCTTGTACACGATACAGTTGACGGTTTCAGTGAGAGCTCTGGTGAAGCTCACTTCAATACTCAGAGAGCCATGCCTCGTCAAATTCTAATTCGATGTCATGTGGGCGGAAATATTAGGTGTGAGATCGAAAGACATGAGATGATATCCCTTAGGGAAGGCTTCCCGTGTTATGTCGTTACCTTCGTCCATGAAATGGATACCCGTTACTCAAACCATGTGTGGAAGGTCATGACATAGTTGACGTTTGAAAAATCGGGCTGTAACGGTTTCGACGGCACTTGTTCTCCGTCCACGTACAGCGAGAAATGGTTTATGCAGTAGGTTTGGAAGTTAAACGGGTTCTTGGCGGCATCTCCGTTGAACGCGGCGTTTGATATAAATACCACGATGAATCGTTTGGTTAATTTTCCGGTGAATACGTTGTCCTGTGATATTCCTTGTACACCCGTAGGAATAGTGAGTGATTTTACTTCTACGCGGGTGATGGGATACTTTGCGGGACAGACGTTTAATGCCTTGGCATGTGTCAACAGTATAGAAGGTTATACTTTGACACGACGCACTAGAATGCCGGATTCATCGATGTAAACCTTAAAGTGCGGGAGTTCAGGGACGGCCATAAGACTAAACCCGTCTCTGGAACGGACCAACTTGACTCTTATTTCGGTGCCGTTCAAAAGGTATTTCTTTTGGATAAACACATCACCGTGTAGATACTCCAAAAGATCCACCGTCTTACTTTTTGCGGTGAGACTGCAACGGGTCTCAAATCCCTTGTTTCCGGCGTTAGCCTCCTTAAATGTTCCGAGGCTGTCTGCGAAACACAGACCGCAAGTCAAATGTGTTCTTTTGGCTTCACTGTTGTAAATAAGCAACGTTTCAATGTACGATCTATAAGCATACGTGTTGCTGGGCGGTGAGAATAGTTTTTGTTTTAAAAACACATTCACCTATGTGAATAGCGAATACAACCAGTTGTTGATGGGAGCGATTTTATCCACCTCTGTGAAAGCGCCACCGTCGGGTTTCATGATGGCCGCCCTGAGATAGAGCATAGTCTGTGAAAGAACGATATAGAACTCGCCTTGAACGGTAACGGTAAATTAAATGGGCGAATCATTGGTGAGTGAAGAGACAGGTTTGTACTGGATCCATTGTCCACTTTTAAGACTGGTTTGCGTGGGTGGGACGGAAAAGAAATCGAGTTCATTGCTGGCACACTCGCAGGACTGTGGGTGTAGAAACGACATTTCAACTGAAAATATCTACCGCTTCTTTCTTGACCTTTTTACGTCAGGCAACGACAGAATACTGACGTCGGCGCTTCTTACGACGCCCTTTATAGCCTGAGCCGGTCATCAGTTTGCCGATATTCTGCTCTACCTTGCGTTTCAGGTTTGTTCCAGCCTCGCCGACACGCTGCCGTAGATCCTCTTTGAAAGGACGACGCTGATTGGCGACGTCGGAGAGCACGTTGATACCAGTATGAAGCACCTGTTTTCCAATGGCTTTAGCGTCGCTTCTCAGCAATGGTACGACGCTCTTGAATAGGCCACTGAAAAAACTTCCTATTCCATTCCCGCGTTGATAGGGAACTCTTTGGTAGATCAAAGATATTCTTGTTCCAGCCTGGTTGACGTAGTATCTTTGGTAGGGATAGTTTATGTTTAGAAGCGTCGAAAATGAAGTTTCACGCTCACTTATCCAAACTCGAATGGTACAGGTCCCCCAGTGTCTGTTCTTAAATATATTTCCAGGCTTTCAGTTTCCCTGCTAAGTACGGGCACGTAGTGCATCGGATCATAGCTAACTGTCTTATGTATGCCGTAGAGATAGAGGATCGACGATATCCGTGTAGACGTACATTTGCGAGGGAAAGCCTAGTAGAATTTTGGCGGCGTATGGTGACTTTGGGACTTTGATCAGATTAGTATTAGGATCGAAACCGAGCTGTAGACTTAGTTGACTAGATAGAGTCAGCAGCTCTATATTTGGCGAAGAAGAAACAAAGCCCATTTTTTGTTAGGGTTTGTGTACTTGAATACAACTCCGGAATCCCTTTAAACGCCTCTACTTCGTTTATGACTTTGACCAATTCATGGATAGTGTTGTAGTTTCTAGAGGAATTTGATCCTTGAATATTTGTTCCACACCGTTATCGTCAACCCAGCTGTTCCATAAAATATTTCGGCCCTCGGGTACGGTGGTGAAAGAACATGGATATTGGAATTCGGTGATAGCGACATACCACTGGCCGTCAAGTGTAAGACGATAGGGTAGTTGCGTGGTGAAATTAGCGAAGGTATTTTTCGGGAAATATCCCATAGAGCTGTCGCTCGGCAAGGTGAGGTAAAACTGGTCCTTCATGGTAGGGCGTTGACGTAACTGGCAGGAACCCAAGAATTAAACTTGGTGGGGTAACCTTTCCACTGTACGTACACTTTCTTTCTGGCGCCTTTACCCTTGACTCGTAGTATTTTATCAACTTTAAAAGTTTCGGGAAAACGTACGCGTTGCAATTAGGGTTCGTAAAACGTTCCCTCCACCTCCTCGCCGTCAAGATCGGTCAGCATGTAGACGACTGGTTGCTGCAACACGACACTGCTGACTTTGAAAATTTCTTCGCTCCAATTGCTTTCGCAGCCCTTTTCAAACAGCATTTTGGATTTGCTAATACGCACCGTGTCACCAACTTACTATTCGAGGTTGGGCGCCGTTTGCCGTACAGATTATCTCTGACTTGAAGCACGTTGGTTTCTGAAACGTCGGCAGGCGCCATCTTTATACTGGAATGTTTTGCGCCGTTGTAATAGTCGACGAGATCTTGGAGGACGTTCACATAGTGATACTTGTTATTTTTGGTAAAGTAGCGCCACATGCGCCCTTTCAGAGTTATATTGAATCTTTTCACGATGCTCGCCTTCTTGTCAGGATTATGAGTGGTGTAGTATTGCATGCCTTCTTGCTTGAGAAATTTCCGGACTAGACGTGCCGTGAACTCTGTCCCCTTGTCCGTCTGTAAACTTAGAGGTTTACGGCCACTTTGTTTGAAAAGGTCCCGAAAGGTGTCTCTCACGACGCTCCCCGTCTTGGATGGAAGTGTTCTCGCCCAGGCCATCTTGCTAAACACGTCGATGACGGTGAGCAAGTACACCGCACCGTCGTTGTATTTTCCGAGACTTCGCATATCGTTGAGATCGGCTTGCCAGAGTTCGTCAATGTTTGACACCACGTTCTTGTTGCGTGGAAATTTTTTTATCCCCTGTTTGTGTAATGTATAAGAGGCCTGCGCACGAAGTCATTTTCGTACTTTGTCGGGATCTTCCTTGGCCGACTTTATGAGCGACGCCGCCCCTTAATACCCTGAAGTAAGAGAAGGACCGTAGTAGATGTCGGCTAAACGGGCCATCAAGCTCGGAACTGCAGCCACCTATTTTCGTCCACCCTTTTCAGTTTCTTCTTCTTAGGGCATTGCGGCGGTGTAAGTGGTTGGGGTACGGGCGTCGGATATCTAATGGGTGCCAAACGTTTCGGATTTACAATAAATTCTTTCGGGACTTTTTTTTGAAGCGCCGTGAGAAATTCTTGCCACCCAGACGGCTCGCTGTGTCTTCTTGCTCTGACCAGATCGTTGACTAATCCACAATATTGGATCCACGGAGTGGCGTATCGTTAATACTCACTTTTCCGTGTTCGTCACAAGAGATACCGCCCCTGGAATTAATATGTTCTAGTAAAAGCTCGGCTTTTATACGTGCCTATACTGGTACAGTATTGAGTACAGCCGCGATGGAAGTACATACACTTCAGGGGGGGTCGTGGTGGTGGTATTTTCAGGTGGTGGAGGGTGTTGACTAAAGTACAGATAGCGCTGTAGCACTTGTTGGTATAATGTCCATTTAGACTTGTCATCAAGTTTTGAAGCGAAGATTTTTTCAATTTCCTTGTCCAGCTCAGAGACCACTAGATTTGTGACCGATGACACTTGATGGTGGTGTTGTTCGTAACGGTGTAATGTTTCCGGGGACATCAATATCATCTTTTTCGTGTGTTCCATTTTCTAATTGTTGAATAAGGAACCGAGGACACCGCTGATTAATGGAGCTAAATGTACGGGCAGCAACGCTCCTCCTTTCTGAACGAATAGCTGTCTCTTCTTCTTCCAGCACTCTCCTCGTTTGAGCAGCTTGCACTGCACCTGCTTGTGAGAACGCAACTTTGTCTTCTGCGCATTTTTCAATGGCACCCGCCCTTTTAAAGTGTTGTAGGCACACTCGCAAACAGAGTCGATCAGTTTCTTGTTTGTCGTTTTCAACAAGACGACACGTTCCTGATGGTTCATGCGATGCATCGCACGCAGCAGGGGGGCTTGGTTCAGCACTTTGGGACTCATGGTTATGAAATGATCTGTAATCGGGAGGTGTCGGTGTTTTTATAGCTTTTGCGTGGTAGGTACACGCAGCACCCGACATTTGTGCGGGTTCTATATCCAAACCATTCGGGTGTACCTTGCTTGAAATCTAACAATATATACCCGTGGGGAGTACTTGTAAGCCTCCTGTAAAATACGGGGGTTTTCAGGACAAACTTGACGTGCAAAGTTTTGAATCTGAGCTTTATCCCTGGGATTTTTAAAAAGCCTGATATAATGGGCGTTTAAGGAAATGTCTCTTTGGCCCTTGCCCTGGAGGAATATATTTCATGTAAGGTACATGACGCTAATATTTTAATGGTGGCATACTTTGGTGAAAAGATCGACGACCACTTCGTTGGCTTAACAATTCAGATCGTCCAGGATAATCAGCTGTGAAGAGTCATTACAGGGGTCATCCATTTCCGGCAAACCTTTACGGAATATGACGCGGGGACTTGACCCGTCTTGTTCGAATCCCGGTTGCCATAAAGCATAATACCAGGTGATTTTATCAAATTTAACGTCACACATTGTGTCCAAGTGACGGATAAAGTCGGTTATAAAATGTGACTTTCCACAGCCGGATGGGAGGCTGATAATGGGCAAATATCGATGTTTCAACTTGTCCATAATGTTTGAGACTGAGCTAATAAGCTAAATGAACTTGTATTTATAGGACAGGAGGGAGGGGGTGTAGACGTTAAAACACAAACATAACAGTTTTTATAATATTTATTTACACATCGTGAAAAGTATTCATTGACTATATCTCATACCACGAAAAGTATATGTGGAATATTTATTTACACAAATCAAAGTTTTTACAAATTTATCTCACACAAATAAAAATATATTTATTTACACAAATCAAAGTTTTTTTTACAAATATAGCTCACACGATGAAAAGTATACTTGGAATATTTATTTACACAAATAATTTTTTTTACAAATACTTGAAATATTTATTTGTAAAAACATAGCTCACACCATGAAAAGTATATTTGGGATATTTATTTACACAAATCAAAGTTTTTTTACAAGAATATCTCATGCAACGAAAAGTATACTTAGAATATTTATTTACAAAAAAAGTATAGTTATAGAATATATATATTATGAAAACAATAATCAATTTATTGAGCTCGTAGCGGGAATTGTGGCCTCGGTACTAATTTATAAAGTCCAGTTTAAAGAGTATTTGAATATATGAGTAGCCCATACTAGTGTGTTTGGGGCTAATAATCATTGCATTTAGGGTTGAATATAAAATTAGGGGTAATTAAACCAATTGTTTATATAAAATTACTCTAATTTCTGAAAGTTAAATAATATAATAGTTGGCACCGCGTCTTACTACCCGTTCGGGTTATACGCTTAAGTACTAATTACGCTAATGGATTAGGAATTGGGAAGGTTGAATATAGAGGAAGTGAACCCGCATTTGCGTGGAGGGAGAGTGGAAAACCATTTAGGAAAAACCACTCCCAGTTTACCCGACCGAGATTCGAACCTCGATCTCCCCGTCCTCGGCGGTCGAGCTCAACACGACTAGCGCGTTAGCCAACTACGCCACCGAGGCGGGTCTGAAAGTAAAAGTTAAAGTTTTTTTGGTCGAGTAACAACAATTTTCTAGGTGACTTGCACATTTAATGGGGATTTTGCCATTTAGAAAGAATTTGTTGAGTATTTTTGGGAATAGATTTTTATGCGGGACTTAAGTTTTAGTGTCCTGGAGAGCAGGTTAGGGACAAGCAGGTAATGCAAGGGAAACTTTTGGGAGGAGTTGAGTTGAGGCAGGGGATTTCTGCCATACAGTGGTGTGTTGTAATATCAGGACTTGGAGCTTTCCATGTTTGGCAAGAGAGTGGTTTTGTCGCAGAGGTCTGACCCCCTTGTAAGTTTTAGGGAGCAGGTTTTGAGACCTGGACCATCTGAGTAAGGAGAGTTTAGGAAGTATTTCTAGGCCAGGGAGCCAGCAGTGGATCTGGACCGCCCATGGTTTCCAGATATTTAAACAAGGATTGGAATGTTAAGATCACCTCTTGTGTGTTTGAAGGCCTGAGCAAAGGGATTGTCACTCACTCACTGTATGATAGGAAGTATTTTGAGGATACTTTCCAGTTTTGGGGAGTTAGCATTTATTGAGTTTGTTTTTATTGTGCTCTTTGGGAGTTTATAAAAACAAGTCCATGTTATGCCACAAGCTTAAAACGACTTATTACAAATTGATTTTGTTGGAAGAGTGATTACAATAATATTCAAAATAATATTTCAAAGTGTTAAGTGTTAAGTGTTATAACTACTAAAGTTTTATTTACGGTTGTGTACAACATGGTTGTGTGGAGGAAATTTGGAGTCTGTTTAATGTGGAGATGTCTGGCCTTGAGCTTTTTCCTTTTGTTTTATTTGGGGTTGTCCCCCCTCCAAAATAAATCTAGGGTTAGGTGATTTTAGATCCTATTTATTACCTTTTCTCTGTTGTTGATCAGTATACGTGTATGATATTACCCTTTCTTTGTTTAAAACAGTGTACCTGTTTATATTTTTAGCTGGTTAGCTTTGTTTTTTTTGTTTTATTATATATATTAATTTAAGCTATTTTCAGTAATTTTTTTTTTTAGTTAGGACACCTGGTGGGTAGGTAGGTAGTGTTAGTGCTCTTTAACAATTTGTATTTGGCCATTGGGTTCATAAAGTAGGATTGAGGGCAGAGGATGTGAGTGGCTCATATAGCGTAGTTGGCCTTAAGCTTATCAAGAAGTTTTTTTTTTTAAGTAGGAGAGGATGCGAGGATGCTCATATAGCGGATTTGGCTTTAAGCTTTTAGTTTATGGAGTCTGTGGAGTCATAAGTTTTTTCTATTAGTTAGGAGTGTAAACCTTTTGTATCATGCCTGTAAAGACTGTACAGTATGCTCTTTTTTTTGTGTGTCACATTTTGTCATTTTGGAGGAAAATTTAGTGTGGTTGCTTTCAACACTGGTGTAATCTTGGGAAACTTTCCCCATTTTTAAGGTGAATCGTGGAAGTGATTAAATTGTCATGGGCTGAATTTATTTCTCAACGGGTAAAAATGATAAAATGAACCCCTCCTAGTACCCCTTCCCTCACAAAATTATTGAAATATACCTGCATTGGCCACCAATGCGCCAGTTGAGCTTGGACCTTTGCAGAGGTCGGATCTGTGCTACTCTTATCTCCAAAATTTACCGCGTATTTTAAATCTATACGAGAGTCATTTTTATACAAAACTACCAAGTTTTAACACCCTGGTTTACCGATTACTAGAAAACATTCCTTATCTTTCCTACTTAGTTGTGTGAGGCAGTAAGGGACTGCTGGTTGACGAGAGGAAGGTGGGGAGGGGGGGTGTTGGACAAACCTACTGTTCTGAAGCTAAAATATGGAATCACTAAATGGTGAAATGAGCTGACCAGACGAGCTTCCTTGTACTTCTTTCCAAGAAAAACTGCAACACGAGATGTTATAAACTGATACTGTTGTTTACATGGTGGTGTCCACAGCCGTCACAAGTTCAAGCTGTGAAAGAAAATAGTGAGGGGGAGGGGTATTTGTCTACTCTAAATGTTAGAAGCGAGTTCTTAAATTCTCTGCTAGTTTCAGGTATTGTCAAGTCAGTCAAACATGGAAATTCCATGCAAAAAATGTATTGAGCGAAGTGATGTGTTAAAGCAATTTACACCACAATATGGATTCATTTATAGTTTTAAAAGCTGACCTCCTGGAAGCAATAATCCAACATCTGCTAGTTCACAACTAATCCACCAGAAAATTGAAATAAATTTAAAACCTTAACACAGTAAGACAAAAATTAAATAAATAATTACAAACTGTTTTATAAAATTGTTATTTTTTGGTGTAGAAGTAATATTTAATTATTTGAAAAGTAATTAGGTGATTGTAATGAAATATTTACACTTTAATCTAAAGCAAGTTATTAAGTCAAATATAAAAAAATCAAACATATAGAAATGATGGTTTCAGAAAAATAAATTGATCAAATTTTATCAGTTAAAACAGATTTTAAAGCAAATCAAAAAAGTTGAAAAAATATGTATATATATATTTTTTTAAATCAAAATACAATTAGAATTAGTTTTGCTGAGAAAAAAAATTGTTTTCTCAAAAGAAATACAATGAACGATTCCCCTTAAAGCAAAGGGGGCTGTAAAATGGTCAGGGTTTTAGGCTCCTACTGCTTGACCATTTCATCTATAATATATTTGTTAGAGATTGTTTATTTTGTTAATTCAATGATATTCTTGAAACACATAAATTTATTTTAATGTAATAGGCTTAAGTACCCATCAGTTATAAAATTCAAGCACATTTATAAACAGTTTATATTTCATTTTACAAATATCCTCCCCCTCAAGTTTATTAGAAATTATGATTTCACTCTCAATATACTTGGAATACCATACTTATTGTATATAATTGTTATCCAACGAATTTGGCCTATTGTAATATAAATAGCCTTCAGCATCTGTGTATTAGTCTATCCTAGGCCTTATTTAATCAGTATTTCTCATTACTAAATTATTCAGCTAAAATGTTTAGTTAAAAGATGGTGCGGGGGTTTTATGCTAATTTTAAGTAGCTCAAACCATAATCAAAGTTGTAAGCACCATACAGTACATTTTAAATTTTAACACTTTTAACTTCATTTTTAGGCCTTAAATTTTTTTAATCTATTATTTTTCATGCTTATAGAGTCATGTTGGAATTGAGCTTCATCTAAATGTATTACTTTTCACTTTAAAAGATCGTGCTTGTTTTTTTGTTTTTTTTTGAGACACACATGTGGCTTCACAGTGTAAAGGGGAGGTATGGCGCAAAACAGCTGGCCAATCAGTGCCTAGCTTTTAGCGGCTGGTTTTTTCATATAGTGAGGAATTAAGCATTAGAGGATCAGGTAGTTTGTAAGCATTATCTAGCAGAGTTAAATGTATAATCTTGTTTGACTATTATCTTGAAAATAGACATATGAAATCTTATTTTCCAATAGGTTCGATATTATTTATTATTTCGTTTAGTGTTGGTCAAGTGTTTTTTTCATTACAGTTTCCAGCCTGTAACCTGGGTCAGTTTTTTTATTCAAATCACATATTTTCCATTATTGGCTTGCTAGGCCTGATGTAGCATCATACATTATAATGTAACTTAAAACTAGGACAAGCACAACATCCAGTCACCAGCTGTTAATTCAGCTCTGTGGAAGGGTAAACCCACATTTAACCAATGTTAAATTTTTCGGCCATGTAGGGAAACAAGCCCGGCACTCTTAGCTCAGTAGACAGACACAGTACCGACTGAGCTAAGGTGTCGGATTGGTCGGGTGAAGTAAGTGTTAAAATGACTGTGGGTAAACTCAAGGATACTTACCCTGTTTATAACTTGACAATGTTAGGACATCTGAATTATAGGATCTATGGCCTCCCTGTACATCCCTTACCTTTCTCTACCTTACTATTGATCTGGTTGTCTTCCATCTTGCCCTATGGGAACAGCACTGAGGATGGTGGAAGGACCAGCACCTGCAAAGAAGCTATCGCCTTGGCTACAGACATCATTGCTTCTTGACATGTTACAGGGAGAGGATACTCATAAGCCCGGAAGATGAGGCTTCTTGACTGGAATTCTCACCTTATCTTTCCTTTAGTAAAAGGGGGGAGGTTTGTACCATATGTTTCTACTTGCAATGATCTCAGCTTGTGTGAATCATATTATTGTTGTTTACATGCACACACTTATTTCTACTCATGAACCTGGTGGCGTTTTTAAATGGCACCTTCAAATCAGACTTCAATTCCAACATCAGTGACCGATTGAGGGTCAAGGATGAACGTTGTGTTACATCCAAGCGCATGAAGCTCCCCAACCTCAGTCAGCTCTTCTAAACGAGATATGAAGGCATCACGTGATGGTCTCCCACCACTCTACTAGATGGGAACGTCGTAGGGGAAAACAAAATTTCTCTTCTATTCTCCCCTTGTTTGGCCCACTATTTCGATCATATAAATTTGAATGCTAGGTACAGAAAATGAAAATTATTATTCAATCCCCAACTTAAAAGGACACATTTATATATAGTGATTATCGTCTCCCTCTATTCAAAAATTTTCAAATGTCTGTGATAGTATCAGTGGTCTTACCAATGAGGCGGAGAAAATCATTTAGGAATCTATAAATCTCCATTTGGAATAGACTTGGACGTCTACTTTAATGTATCAGGTTATTGTTGAGAATATTTAGTTTGATGGCCAGCACTTTGCCCATCGATTCATTTTAGATCAATTATTCATTTAGATTTGCAATTCTTTTAGGAGTAGCTTATTCTCATAGCACCAAGTTTCCGGGATGAGCCTTGTATACTTATACTTTTGTAGCATATTAAGTTTAATAACTTGCACTATGACATGTATATGTCTTTGGTTAGATATTATAATTAAGGGTTAAGTGTGCTATGCACCTTAGCAGGAGTCATGTAATCTAGTTTTTGTCCCCTCTAGGGGCTAGTATCTCAATTTTCTAGAATAGGAATTTGTAAAAGTAATTGTTTAGTTGCAGTGAATTATTCCCGGTGGCATTTGGGGATGAGTTCGCTAAATTTTGTTTTGTAGTTTAATAGTTCTACCATTATTTATATAGGTGGCTTTGGCCACTTTTATGAGCTTGGACATCTGGGAAACTTCCTATATTGCTATTAATGATAGCTGGGTCCCACTGTCTAATGCCTCACACTTTCTGTGCTGGAACTAAGTTAAGGTGGATTTATCTGCTCTGAATTATCATAGCCTCTCGACCAGTCTGTCCAAGTATGGGCTATTATAACTCTTAAAAAATAAGTGCAGTTGGGGCATTCCTAATTGGGGCCATGCTACTCAATTGCCAAAAAAAGTATACAATATTATCTGGGTGTGCCATATGTGAATGGTCTTTCAGTAAAATAGGAGATCTCTTACACATTTAAGTGTGTTGTATACACAGAATATAAATGTTTCATCAATAGTCCCTTTTAGGGATAAGTATATAACTTTGATAACATTAGTTTAGGTTGTTTATAGCCTTATCATTGTTTCTAAATATTATATTGTTCGACTGTAATAATTAATGTTTTCGTTTATGAATAATGTCACTTCTATCGTCCCACCCAATGAATGCTCACTACTAGTTTTCAGTTCTATCATGTTTAAGAAAATAACAAAGGGTTAGGAAATATACTTACATTGTTCATTTAAACATATTTCTGTTGCTAAGGGTGACCATATGTCAGTTGCCAAATGAGAAAAAGTATATATACTAGAAGTGTGGTGATAACAATATCCAAACGTGCTATTGATGAAGAAACCTGGTATTGGTAACAGTCTAAATTATGTTATTATAAGTATTATATTTATTCAATATATAATCATAAACAAAATACTTTAAGTTGCATGCATTGTTATATTTTAAGTCCTAGATGTAAGATGTTTATTATGATTGAATTTTTAATTAATCCCAGCATGTTAAATATATTTTCATTAATTTAACCATTCAAAATCCAATGGCCCTGGAATAATGAATAGTAGGTATCTTTGGTTTAGCGCATGCTTTCACCATCAGTTTAAGTTTTTGATTAAAGGTAAAAAAAATATTTGAGATAAAGTACAAACAAAAGGAAAGTTTGGAAACAACTTTCCCCTATTAAAATAAATGCTTACCCTAAATAAAGGCATTCTGCTTGGGATGTTGTGTTTTATTTATAGGGCCAGACAAGTCCATTATTGTATATGCTTTAAAACTTTGAACACCTTTGATCCTGGAATGGCGGCCAAGGAAAGTTCAAAACAAAAATTAGAGATGGCCTGTTGGGTGCCTATGGGGTGGTCGCAGTAATTTTTTTTTCAAATTACCTGAATTTTCCAGGTTTTCCAGAAAAAAAAAATTTACCAGTTCATTTAACTGTACACTACTAAGCATAGATGTATGTCAATTGCTAACATTGTCAACAAATATAATTTATTCTTTAACTGTATGTTGACAAAGGTGTCAGTGTCATCTCTTGTTTCCCGGTGATGAGGAGGTCGAGGCTCAAATTGCGACCAAGTGTAATAAAGAGCTTTAGTCTTAATGGTTTCCCACTGTTGAAAATGTGTGATCATTTTCTTCAAATTATCCTTCTCCAAACCAGCAAAATGCTCGGAAATTAAATAGGTGGTAGTGTTTGACTTGATTATCAATGTTAGCAATCAAATACAAAGTGAATTATTCCCGCAAGCAAATGTAATTAAGTAATTGTGGGGATACTATCTAATGAACTTGATAGTGACCTCAAATTCCCTAAACAGAATTTACATAAATGTGCAATATATGACCTTGGTTAAATGAAGAAAATAATCAAAGCAACACGATGTGTCCAAGGTTGATTATTAGTTTACTCAAACTCAATTTTTGGTTTACAATATAGAAGAGGAGTTACTAAATATAATAAAGAAACTCTCTTGTTATGATTTAATGTTAATAATTCTTAATCTTCCCTGATTTTATTTCTCAGATTTTAAATTCCCTGACTATTCAAGGTTTTCCCTCTCCGTGGCCACCCTGCTATATTTATTAGAACAGTTGGTCGAGATTAGTTTCTTTCGCTTCTGACTCCCTGGTGAAAAATCCTACTATAGCAATGCATAAGCTGTGTTATGCTGTCTTGAGTAAACTGGGTCTAGCAAATAATATCACAAAAGTTTTTTTTTTATTCAAACCTAAATTTAAAGAATTCATTAAAAGCAATCAACTATTCAATTATTCTATAAAAGTGTCCTGTTTTAGACTGTAACCAGGGTAAGCAGAACTTGTTAAAATTGTACCTGTGTCTTGTTCTCCCCTACATGATCCCCATTTTACCAATCAAACAGCTTTGCTTATCCTACTACCTCAGATGGGAGTTTCCAATCATTAATACCTGGCCAATGAGTACTCTACTGAGTGATGATAGTAATTCACAGGTAAAGTTTAAACAAGTTCTGCTTCCCTTAGTAACATGCCACAGAATAAATAGCTTCATAAATATTTATTACACTATTAATAGTTTAGCTATTGATGTATATTTAGGTATTTTATTCAGGATACGGTCTTCCAAACATCATTAGATTAAAACATGAAATAAATAAATGAAATTGTTAATAATCTAGATTAGAATAGAACACGTTAAATCCCTTAAATTTTCACTTTGACGTCCTTGATCCAATAGGGTGTAGTCTCCTCCATATTCTTGCTGTATTATTATTAAGTGTCACAACACCTGTGTGAACGTTTCAGGAACCACATTTGCTTAAAAACAAGCTTCATTCGAGGATCGGTAAAGAATAGCTAACAATATTATCACTACTTCACATTTACAAATACATACACAGAAGTATTATTATTATTAAGTAAAATACCACATTGCAAGTGGTGCAAATCACAGATGTGATTTTTAGGCTAAAGTTTTATATTCAATCAATTTTATTGATATTTGACATACGTTAAATATATAAAAACATGCATTATTTTGTATGTTCCTTACCAAGAGTGTTAAAATGCTTAGTTTTTTAATATTAGGAGTTTCATAAATATATGGCTTGTCCGATGATCATCTTAAACAAGTTTAAATTATTAGATTACAATAAGAAAAATATTTTTAATACAAAAAAAATAAGTTTTTTATGGGTCTTACTTCCTATTCAGGGTTGCAACTGATTTATAACATTGAAATTCCCTGACATTTCCAGGTTTTCCAGACAAAAATATAATAGTCCCAACAACACAATATAATGTGGCAGGAATGAGAAGGTAGTTTAGAATAGATGCACACATATTAGCACGGAGAGAATGGGTAAACCAGCCAAAGTGCACCTAACTGGGATTCAAACCACAACCTTTCTGTCATTACATGCAATGCAAGTAGTCTATGCCCCAACTCCATAATTAATGATAGCCACTTTTATTTAAGATTTAAAAAAATTTATCATGAACAAATAAAATTTTTTTAGTTGTTTATTTGAAGCTTGTTTCTGGAGTATAGATGCAATGCTTTTCACACATTTAGACAAAACATTTTATTTCTAGTTGTAAATAGTGGGTGGTTGAGAGGCAACGCTTTGGACTTCAAAACAAATACCGAACACATGTCATTTTAGAATTGAGAAACACTAAAAGAAATCAGTATTTGAGCATGCGTAAAGGGTCACTAAAATGAAAAAGCAAATTTGCAACGCTTTTGATGTGTTGAATAAACAATTTTACTATAACACTGTAACAAAATAATTAGTAAAAACATTATTTTTTAAAAATCAAATTACAAATGATATAGCAAATAACTATTTTGGAACTAAGAATACAAAAGATCAAATACCCGCATGCGTATTACGTGTCATATTGAAGGCTGAGCAGACGCTTTCTCACAACTAGAACTGTGACCACGGTGCATACGCTGATGTGTACACATGCTCAGATGTTCTTGGATTATGTAATGGTACAATATAGTAATAGCATTCACTGTGAAGTTCACAAATTACGATCGCAATTTTAATTCAATACTATGCAGAAAAATATTAATGTAAAAATAGGTTGTTAGCAAAATAGTTTAACACTTTGTAAAATTTGACTTTATATTTTAAAATTCCAGTCTTTTTAGGAAATTTGAGAAATTCCTTGACATTTCCCTGAGTTTTCCAGGTCAAACCAAATTCTCTGACATTTCCTTGTTTTCCAGACAGGTGGCAGCCCTGCTATTGGGCTATCTACATATTTACACTAGTAGAAAAGGGATGAGAAAATCTACCCAAATTTATGTGGGGGGAGCGTGGGAAATTGCTAAGGAAAAATCCACCTTGATTTGAATGGCCATGATTTGAGCCCTCGAACCTCCCCATCACCAACAGACCAGAACAGACAAAACTAACATCTTATTTTGTGCTGACAGATCCAAGCAATAAGTTTAATTCATCACTAATTTCCCAACGTTCCTTTCTTTAAAGCTCTCTTCTGGATCCACAACTGTGTATATAATTACAGGCGAGAACAGGTGATGGGTGTGTGTGTATATATATATATATATATAAAAAATATATGGTTATTATGTGTTACATCAATCCTGTATTTTGAATATTAATAATTAAAATTGAATAGAAAAAATACAACACCTTGCAATTTAGTGGAGATATTCAATACAATAATATAACTCACCCAAAAAATATATCCCTTCCTCAAAATTAAGTTTAATTATTTATCGATCTAGCAAGAAACTGTAAATAAAACAACTAAACAAAAAATGTTAATAGTATGCATTTTAAATGTTGTCATTATAACAAGCAATATGATTATGTAATCTACACAAAATTACAAGAGTTTACACAGGATACATTTTTTTATTGTTTCACTTGTTGAGATGTTAATAATTTTGTATAAAAAATATATGTATGGGTTTTTGGGTATTTATTTTGTTGTGATTATGTTTATTTATCAAATTTATATTTAATAATATTGATCTAAACAAAACAAGAACCTATTTGAGGGACAACCGAAAACTTCCAAATGGCTCTTGTTTTCGTGTCGTGATCAAAACATATTTATGGTTTAGATATCTTTTTTAAAATCAACACTTTAAGCTCTTAGCGAGGAGGGTACTAGTGAAGAATTGCACCCACTTTTGTGTGAGGATAATTTGTGAAAGCAATATTGATAAGGCAACCATTGAAAACCTCCATTTTAACCAGTTAGGATTTGAACTGAAACCTCCCCATCAAGAGCGCCCAAGTTCAGTGCCAGCTTAACGTTTTAGACAGCATAGCACCACATATAATTAAAATTAAGGTAATTTAAGAAGCTTTTAGTTATTACAAGCTTAAACATTGTCTTAACTTTAACTGAAAAATTAGCACCATTCATATCATGAACCTATGAGCTGTCATTATGTTCTATACAGATGAATTATTATTATTATTATTATTAGCACCGCGTCTTACTACCCGTTCGGGTTATACGCACTTACGCTAATGTGCAATGATAGGGTGATTGTGAGATGAAATGGAGGACCTACAGTTTAACGTGGAATCCGAACCACGGTGGAGGCCTGGCATTCCTCACATGCACAAGTTGTGATTAATACACGTCTTGTCAGAGGTGAAGGAAGGGTGTGGCATTCAGATAAATCTGTGCCGGGACCGAGGATTGAAACCCGAACCCTCAGCACAGATGTCTGATACCTTACCCCTAGACCACCAGGTCACCCTACAGATGAATTAATCATAATTCAATTTCTATTTACTAAAACTTCACTGTGTTTGAACTTCCCACAATAGACTTTTAAGGAAAACAGAACATGTATTCATTTTTTTTATAATCATATTAATATTGTATTAGATTCCATGCATCTGGAGTACCTTCACAAGAAACTTTAATCTGAGGCTACCACAGCTCTCCTGAGAAGCTTAGAAACTTTCAAAAATAAATTTTAGATACAAATATATGAATATGATTACAGAAATATGTTTAAGATTCACTAAATTAAAATAAATGAAAATTATATAAAGTCCTTTAGGGTATTTTATCTATATAACAAATAATTAAATATTTAATTCAAAATTTGTGTCCTCAGTTTAATGTCAACTAGGCCTACTCAGGGCCGCCATCCATGGGGTACAGGGAGGGGGTTTAGGTTTGGGGTGGGGGGAGAGGGAGGAGGGACACACACCACTTGAGTGACCCGATTTTTTAAATATTCTTTATGGAGGAGAAAACACCTAATACATCTCTCAAGTGATGGAAAAAGATACTTGAATGGTTTTTGAAACACTTTAACAAGTTTGAGACAAATGAATTGGCCATCATTTGGGCAGACATTTTAAACAAAATAATCAGAGAAACCTGATTTTACAATCAGAAGATATTTATTTATAGGAAGAAAGAAACCAAATAGAGTCATTGCTCAAATAGATTGAAAAAACCAGATAAAAATGGTTGAGATACCTGAGTGAAGCAAAAGAAATTGCTGAGAAATTGAAATCCAAATCAGATTTTAAGGAAAAATTAAAACTAAAAGTAAACTTTTTCTAGATGAAGTGGAACATCCTGAAGACTCCCTACTTGAAAAGACAAGGAAAAAAAAAGTTTAAAATGAATGTGTTTCATGTAATCGTTGACAAGATTACATCCCAGCTGAGAACAAGATTTCAAGAAGTAAGAAACATTTATAATGAATTTGCAGCTATTTTGAATATCCAGCCCAAGACCAGGAGTGAGCTGACGTAAGTGGGCAGAAGTTTTAAAAGTAAGAAGACTGTAGAAGACTTTGTCTTGAGATAGCCAGAAGAATCACAAAATCAGTTGGCTGAAATTAGACATTTTAAAACTATTTTTGCTGCAAACTTTCTACACTTTGTTGAAAAAATAAGCACTAAGAGCCTAACCTTAATCATTCTAAATAATATTTACCAAGCAAAACTACATAGTGTTTTCCCAAAGTTGTGTATTGCATAAAGATTTTTCATCACT